>PISX010016322.1:0-46633 GCA_004024625.1 Mellivora capensis
AAAATGAAATTGGACCATTTCCTTACACCACACACGAAAATAGATTCAAAATGGATGAGGGACCTCAATGTGAGAAAGGAATCCATCAAAATCCTTGAGGAGAATGCAGGCAGCAACCTCTTCGACCTCAGCCGCAGCAACATCTTCCTAGGAACATCGCCAAAGGCAATGGAAGCGAGGGCAAAAATGAACTATTGGGTAGATCTGTTCTTAACTAGCCTTGTTGCTGAAATACTTCTTTTCTCTATCCTCTCCTTTTCACGCCCATCCTCATCAACCTACTGTATGCTGTTGGCCCCATGGTTGTTCCATCAGCCTCCTCGTTGGCACACCTACTGAAGATCCCTGCTTACTTCGTTTTTTGTAATTTTATTTTTTTTATTAACATAATGTATTATTTGCTTCAGGGGTACATGTCTATAATTCATCACTCTTACACAATTCACAGCGCTCACCATAGCACATAGCCTCCTCATCTCTGCTTGCTTCTTGCATCTTGTACACAGCAGAGGGAAAGAGCTTAGACGTTAAGAGCTTAGTCTTTGGGGGTGGTTTTGTGATCAGTAATTTCCTATCATCTTGTGATACTTCATTTTGGAACTCTTAAGTCATTTCATTTTCTCCCAAACTGGACTGTCAGCTTTTTGAGTCATCCAAATAATGTGTTTTTAAGTCTGGGACCACTTTCTTAAAGAATGAAAATGTCAAAAACTGAGCAGCAGCTTAGATGTCAGGTACTTTCATAAAAATAGTCTCAGTATGTCCCACAGTGATTATCCCAGGCTGTTAAGAAAAGCCAACGGAGGGGCGCCTGGGTGGCTCAGTGGGTTAAGCATCTGCCTTCGGCTCAGGTCATGATCTCAGGGTGCTGGGATGGAGTCCCACGTTGGGCTCTCTGCTCAGCAGGGAGCCTGCTTCCGCCTCTCTCTGCCTGCCTCTCTGCCTACTTGTGATCTCTCTGTCTGTCAAATAAATAAATAAAATCTTAAAAAAAGAAAAGAAAAGCCAACGGATGCTTAACCTGATTGAAGAACTCATTTTAGCCATTTGATCTCCTGTCAAATAGGACATGACCCATGGAAACTGGTCTTTGCTTATGTTTCACCTCCCCCCACCCCAGAATCCCTTGATTGCTCTCCCCCTTTCTCCGCTCCCTTACCCCAAAGCTTCACATTCTGTCCTTCCTCTAGGACTGGCCGAGTTCTGTATGCTCTGGTAAGCCATTCACCCCTGATCATTTGAACTAGTCATGTCAGAGTTGCAAAGGATAGCAAAAGAACAGCAGCGTAGATCGGAGAATCATTAGACCTGGGTTTGATACACGTTCTTTTACATATTGCCCGTGTAGACCTGTGCAAGCTATGTTGTTTTTCGTTTTCTCATCTGTAAAATGAGAATTATGACTGCTTTGCTGTTATTTTGAGTATTCAGTGAAATTAAGTAAAAGGACACGCCTCAGTGTTAGTTCTTCTCCTTAGTCTTATAAAACCTGAAAGTATTACTTTTCTCGTGTCTTATTTTTCCAAAATGACACCACACTCAACTGTGGACAGACACCAAGACTTCTGTACATGCCCCCTGTTGGCCTCAGGCAACCAAATACTGCTGGAGACAACTAGGTACTGTTTGGACAAACACAAATATGGATGCGATTGAGGGGGCTTTACTACTCTTAGAGATGCCACTCAGTCAGGAACTTCTTTTGGATTCCGACGAGTACTGAACCCATGAGCTGAACTCCGTAGAGTGGGGGTGGGAAGACGGAGGGAACTGTCAGCAGGGCACCAAAAGAAGAAGAAGAAGAAGAACATGCCAGGTCCCATGTAACAGTTTTGGAGTCAGGCAGCGAGTCAGCCCAGCTACTCCAAGATGCCTGTAAGACCCCAGGCTCTCCCTGCCCTGCTGTCCACTTGGCAGCTCTCGTCTACACTGGTAAGATGGCTCTCATCACCAATACCTCTAAGTATTGTGACTACATTCTAGGTAGAAAGAATGGAGAAGGTGAATAGCAAATGGCCAGCTAAGTCTGTCCTTTTTGTCAGGAAAACAGTCACTTTCCCAGAAGCCATCTACTTACTGTCTCACTTGCCAGGGCTGGATCACATGGCCATCCAATCTTCTAGGGAGGCTGTGGAGCTGAGTATTCTCCCTGGGTACATCATCTCCGGGAGAAATGGAGCTGCTGGCAGGAAAGGTGAAAAGAATGGATATTGGGTAAGCAACTACCAGTGTTTGCCACATGAAGCTTACCATCTGTCTAGTTAGAATATACCATGAACAGATGGGAGGAGAAAAATTTAAGAACATATCCAAAAGTGGGATGCCTAGGTGGCTCAGCCAGTTAAGTGCCTGCCTTCGGCTCAGGTTGTGATCCCAGGGTCCTGGGATCCAGTCCAGCATTGGGAATCCTTGCTCAGCAGGGAGCCTGCTTTTCCCTCTTCCTGCCGCTCTCCCTGCCTGTGCGTGCTCTCTCTCCTCTCTCTCTCTCTCTCTCTCACACACACACACACTCTCTCACTCACACACACACAAATTAATAAAACCTTAAAGAACATATCCAAAAGTAACCCAAAGCTTCTTTCAGAGAGATAAAGAACAGGATGAAATAATTTGGGGAAGGTCTCCCAGAAAGTAAATTCCCAAGAAATCTCTGAAGAACTTTGGGAACAAAAGTATTGCTGTTGTGATTAAAACAACCAACTGGTTCACGTATCCCATCAGACACGTAGGATTTATGGATGGACTTGGATGGAGCACAGAAGGGCTGGAACAGTGTTCATGAGCTTCTATCTTCAGAAAGCTGAATACAGACTCTGAGAACTCATTCAGATGACGGTTCCCAAGAGGAACTACCCCTAAGCCACATGTGATGCGGTTTACTTTCAATATGGAAAATGATGTTTAGTCTCTAACGTTGGGTATTCTCTAGAATCAGACACTTCTTTAATTCCTTTTGAAATTTCTGACTTAGGAAATCCACTCTAAAGAGAGAATACAAAGTTCAGGGAAAAATTAGTGTTTTTCTTAAGTGCATATAGATTCTGGGTTTATATGTAAAAGTGAAAACAGGGATTGTACCATTCAGAATTCCACCAGACAAACAGAATCATTAGGATATACATATTAAGAATTTTTTAAAGATTTATTTATTAGAGAGAGAGAGAGAGAGAAAGTTTGAGTAGGGGTGAGTAGCCATCCACAGGTGGGATTTCTTCAGGGAAGCCTCGATTCTGCTCTTAAAGCCTTCAACTGATTGAGTCAAGCCCACCCAGATTATCTAGGATACTGTTCCTTACTTAAAGTCAACTGATTATAGACATGAATAACATCTACAAAATACCCCCAAACTTAGATTAGTATTTATTGAAAAACTGGGGACTGCACCCTAGCCATATTGCCACATAAAACTGACCATTACAGGGGTGGTTGGTGTTTCATTTTGTCTTCAGTCTCCATCAGTGAACACTTTATTCTTTGTGAAAATAAATCACAAACCCAAACAGGCTTCCAAGAAGAGAGGGAGTCAATATCATCAATCTGTGGCATTGGCATTAATACATATTTGGTCTATGAAGGTCATTAACCATCTGGTAAAAGGAAGCTTCGTTGATTACAATTCAGCCTTTGGGTGTCTGCTGTTGCCTGATTCCACTAAACTGTTTTCAGTTTATTGGTAGGAAAATTAGCCCTCCAGTTCAAGTGAAGTTTAACACATAAAAAAGGAAGTATTTCAAGGAACCAGTGTGTATTTCTTCATTTGTAAATCATTTCCTCATGCTACAAATGTTTAATGAGTACTGGGCCAGGTTAGCTGGCTGTTTCCAAAAATGGTGGCTGCTGTTACACTTGTAGAAAAATATTACCAAGCCTGAGTTAAGGACACATTTAAAAAAAAAAAAACTAAATAAACAGGGGCACCTGGTTGGCTGAGTTGGTTAAGCATCAGATTCTAGATTTCCGCTCAGGTAATGATCTGGGGGTCCTGGGATCAAACCCTGCTCCCACATCGGGCTCCCCACTCAGCGGGGAGTCTGCTTCAGGATTCTCTCTCTCCTCCCCAAAATAAATAAATCTTTTAAAAAATAATAAAACCTAAACATATAACCATTAAAAGTGGTGGATGCTTTTAAATACTCAAACCTATACAAGGGTAGAAAGCATTTTGTCTTTAAGTGTACCTACCAAGTGTACCTACCATCTACTAATGATGTGGGGCAAGTTATTTTCTCTCTGAGCCTCAGTTTGCTTACCTATAAAATGGAAATAATGGGGGTTATTTGACGTTGTCTTGAGGGTTTGCAGAGGATTAGATGAGAAAATATGTTAAACACTTGGAACATGGCAGGTGTTCTACAAATACCGATTTTCTGCCTACTTCCATGAATATAGACTCAATTTGACAACATTATGTTGGATATCAATATGTAGCAAAGAATCAAGTGAGGTTACCAGTGCCCATGAACTTGTCACCCTGGCTACATACACTCTCTCACTGTAGTTTCCTTTGCATTTACTTATGTGCATATAAAGACCATTTTTACAAGTTATCATTTCAACCATGAGTGCAGAGAAACTTGCCAGGTATTTACAATTGCTTTTTTGTTTGAAAAATCAGCATTTTTCCAAATTTCATCTGAAAATGTTCCTGTGAGTCATAGTGGTGAAGTTCGGAACAAATGTTAGATGCCACCAGATTTCACAAGTTTGAAATAGTTTTTGACTCAGGAAAAAAGGGAGCATTCTTAAATTCTTCTCCATATCAGACTTTCTCATGTTTGAGAAATCTGCAGGTTGGCAGATGCACAGGTTGTTTTGTTTTATTATTGTTAATTATACAAATAATACCATTTTATTTTCCCTTAAAAATGGACATAAATCTAAAATTCACTTTGATCTCTACTACTGATGGGTAGCTACAATGATCAGTTTGGTCTGTATTCTTCCAGACTATTTGTCTCTGGATTTACACATACATTACCTGTACAGACAGATGAACTTATATGGAAAGTAGTTATTTTACTTATCTAAGGAAAAGGGGGCCCATTATTGATTTTGAGCATGTAAAATTTGGTGTGATGGGTAAGGCAGATTGGAGAGAGGAGAGAAGGAAGAAGAAAGGAAGAAAGATCTTGCCAAGAATGATCATTTACTTCTATTTCTTTGGCCCTTTCATTTTGGTCTTCTGAGCCTATTTCTTTTTTTTTTAAGATTTTATTTGTTTATTTGACAGACAGAGATCACAAGTAGGCAGAGCAGCAGGCAGAGAGAGGAGGAAGCAGGCTCCCTGCTGAGCAGAGAGCCCGATGCGGGGGCTCGATCCCAGGAACCTGGGATCATGACCTGAGCCCAAGGCAGAGGCTTTAACCCACTGAGCCACCCATGCGCCCTTCTGAGCCTATTTCTGGCAAGTTACACCATCACTGTGTCTGCAAGATCCAGTTTAATCAATGGATGGGTTCAACAAAGACAGATACACAGTCCGATGCCTTCTAAAGGTCTCAATCCACCGAAGTCCATCATCAGTTTCATTTTACAAATTTTTTAAAAAAAGAAGAAGAAGAAAAATGTTTTGGCTTCCAAGTGCAAACGAGGGGCACCAGCTGGCTTAGTCAGTAGAGCTTGCCACTCTTGATCGGGTAGTGAGTTTGAGCCCCACGTTGGGCGTGGAGATGACTTTTTTTTTTTTAAGTGCAAACTTAAGTCACCAAAGGCAAATTCTGTTTTCCAACGGAAACAAACCCTTTGCTAATCATTTCATTAATTTCTTTTAAAATAGGAGGTGGGGCACCTGTGTGGCTTCAGTGGATTAAACCTCTGCCTTCTGCTGGGTTCATGATCTCAGGGTCCTGGGATCCAGTCCCTGAATAGGGCTCCTTGCTCAGCAGGGAACCTGCTTCCCGCCCCGCCCCCCGTCTGCCTCTCTGCCTGCTTGTGATTTCTGTCTGTCAAATAAATAAATAAAATCTTTAAAAAAATAAAATAGGAGGTGACTTCAAGTTCCAGACAAGAGGGCATAGCCTCATTTCTCCTTGCTCCTCCCTGCTAAGTACAGCTCACTAGAATGCCTGTAAATAATACTAAAGCCCATAATAAAGGGACTCTTGTGGTGGCAAGAGGAACGTGGGCCAGCTGGAGACCACAAGATTCGAGGAAACACAGTTGTGTGCTCCCTGTTTTTTCAAAATCCCAGCCTGGGTTCTGGAGAAGCCTGCAACCCAGACTCTCCAGAGCGGACCAAAAAGAAAAACAGAACAAGCAAATAAACAAACAAACAAACAAAACAAGCAAAGACCAACAAAACCAAAGAAAAACTTTCCCTTTCTGGCCAAAGGACCAGGAAAGAAGAGAACCCCAGTCCAGTAGGAGAGAAACCTTTGACAACACCTACCCTAACCCAGCCAGAGGTGTCAGCAGAGGCCGAGGAGGGACCAGATAGAGACTCTGGTTCTCCATCCAGTAGCCTCAGGAGACTAGGGGGGAACGCCCTCCTCTCCCTCCGGGAACACCGGCCAAGACAGGGGGAGCCTCAGCAGCACCAGGCAGCCCCAGGAAGCACTTTCCTCCCCCGCCCCCGGCACCCATCCAGAGCGAGCTGGAGCCCCCACTGCATGAGGCACCCCTGGGGGGAGGCGTGCTCTGCCCCTGCCAGCAGCAACGGTAGGGACCCAGTGAAGGGTCCCTGCGACCGTGCCCCGCCCCCCAGCAGCAGCAGCAGCAGGTAGCCAGAGTGAGCACTTCCAGCTCCTGCAGGCCTGGCATCCCCCCCATCCCCCATCTGGTGATCTCCTGACCCCCACCACGTGGCAGGTGGCAGGGAAGGCTCTTTCCTCTCCCGCTAGTGGCGTCGGTGGAGAGATTGTGGGGGAGTGCGGACATCTGCCGCTTTCCTCCCACCTGGCATCCGCCGAGAATCCAGAAAGATGCTTCCCCTGGCGGGTGTTGCCATGTCAGTGGAGACAGAGTGAGGAATCCGGACTTTCACCCTTGTCTGCCAGTGGCAGCTGGTGCCCCTCAGGCTTCCAATTATAAAGTGAAGGAAGGATCTCAAGGAGGAGGGAGCTGGAGAAAGGAATTCTTTAAATCTGCCTGGGGAGTGAGGAAAGACACCTGCAGGACCCCCACACGACATCAACACGCCTAAAAGTCTGAGAACAGAACCGCAGTGCAGAATACCACCCAAGTTTTCAAGGTGGCTTTAAGTGGCACACAGACAAAGCAGACTAGGATAGCACAGTGAGGGTTCTGAAAACTACACTGTCATTGGAACCACAGTCCACAAAAGGAGGCCATGCCCCCTGTGCTACACCTGGGGTCACTGCCTGCTAATACAGAAGATTTAAGTAGGATCCAGGGTCTGCTAACATCCCAAATGTCCAGGAGACAATGGAAAAGCCCTCATCATACCCAGAACTAGGATAATCACAGCTTGAATGGGAAAAGACAATTAACAGACATAACCCAGTGGGGGTGGGGGTGGGACAGTGGGCACTTGGGGGGCTCAGCCGGATAGGTGTCGGGCTCTTGGTTTTGGCTCAGGTCATGATCTCAGGGTCCTGGGATTGAGCCCTGGGTCAGGCTCTGCACTCAGCCGGGAGTCTGCTTGAGGATTCTCTCCCTTTACTCTCTGCCCCTCCCCTGCTCACTCTCTCCCTCTCAGGTAAATAAATAAATAAAACGAAAAAAAGAAAAAAAAGACCTAACACTGAGATAAATCAGATATTGGAATTACCTTACAAGGACTTCAGAGCAACCATCATTTAAAAACATGCTTCAATAAACAGATTCTCTTGAAACAAATGGAGGAAAATAGAAAACTTCAGCCAGGAAACAGGGGTTACAAAAAACAACCAAATGGAATTTGCAGGAGTGAGAAATCATCAGAATTAAAAGGAGACTGGATGGACTCATAGTAGCATGAAGATGACAGGACAGAATCAGTGAACTTGAGGACAGAACAATAGAACTTTTCCAATTGGAAAATAATGGGGAGAATAGATGAGGGGAAAATATCCCAGAGTCTCAGAAGCCAATTGGACAATAACAAAAGTACTAATATTCGCATCACTGAAGTCCCTTAAGGAGAAGAGAGAGTGGGACTGAAAATGAATTCGAAGAAATAATGGCTAGCTTAACTGTTGAGAACAAACTGATGGTTACCAGAGGGGAGGTGGGTGGAGGGCATGGGTGAAATAGAAAATAGAAAATGATTAAGGAGGGCACTTGTCCTGATGAGCAGTGGGTGCTGTACGGAAGTGTTGAATCGCCATATTGTACCCCTGAAACTAATATGACACTGTATGTTAACTATGCCGGAATTAAAATTTAAAAAACACAATATTGAATAGATCAATAAACAAAACTAATAATTAAAAAAACAAAGAAATAATCAGCTGAGAATGTCCCAAATTTGGCAGATATAAACCTACAGATTTAAGTAGCTCAGTGAAACCAAACAGGAAAACCCCAAAAATACAATACCGAAACATATCATAAACAACTTCTGAAAATTAAGATAAAGAAAAAATCTTGAAAGCAGCTAGAGAGAAAAAAAATCCCTACCTGTGGAGGAACACTGATTCAGTTGATAGCAAATTTCTCATCTGAAATCTGAAATCAAAAGATACATTTTTCAAAGGATGAAAGAAAAGAATTGCCAACTCTGAATTCCATGTTCAGCAAAAATATCCTTCAGGAATGAAATGGACATTCTCTGATGACCTAAAACTTACTAAATTTTCACTAGAAGATTTACCATTAATGAATGGTGAAAGGAAGTTCTCCAAAGAAAATGGAAATGATAACAGGAGGCTTAAAATTTCAGAAAAGAAGGAAAACAATGAAATGTGTATAAGGATAAATAAAGCAGATTGTCTTTTTCCTCATGAATTTTTTTCTTTTTTTTTTCTTTTTTTTAAGATTTTATTTATTTATTTGACAGAGAGAGATCACAAGTAGACAGAGAGGCAGGCAGAGAGAGAGGAGGAAGCAGGCTCCCTGCTGAGCAGAAAGCCCGATGCGGGACTCGATCCCAGGACCCTGAGATCATGACCTGAGCCGAAGGTGGCGGCTTAACCCACTGAGCCACCCAGGCGCCCCTCTCATGAATTTTTTTCAATCATGATGGGTTGTTAAAGCAAAAATTCTAACACCATCTGATCTGGGGTTCAATGTATGTAGACGAAATCGGTAAGAAAATTATATTTTAAAAGTAGAAGAGTACTTTCTCTTGGGACCTAAATGAAAATAAGTTTTCTACACCCAGCAGACTGTGATAAGTTATATATGTGTGTTTTATTATTTTTTAAAATTTTATTTATCTTTTAAAAGATTTTTTTTAATTTATTTGAGAGAGAGAGAGTGACAGAGATAGCAAGAGAGAGCACAAGCAGGAGAGGCAAAGGGAGAGGGAGAAACAGGGTCCCACTGAGCAGGGAGCCGGACATGGGACATGGGGCTCCATCCCAAGACCCTGAGATCATGACTTGGTGCCTGAGACACCCAGGCACCCCTAATTTTATTTTTTTAAGATTTTTATTTATCTGTTTGACAGGGAGAGAGAGAGAGAGAGAGTAAGCACAAGCGGAGAGGATCAGCAGGCAGAGGGAGAAGGCGAAGCAGGCTCCCCACTGAGCAGGGAGCCCAACTTGGGGCTGGATCCCAGGACCCTGAGCCGAAGGCAGATTCTCAATGGACTGAGAAACCCAGGTGCCCCTATACATGTGTGTTTTAATACCTAGAGCAAGCATTAAGAAAACTATATAAAGTGATATACTTAAAAACACTATGTAAGTCAAAATGGAATTCTAAAAAATATTCAAGTAACCCACTGTAAGGCAAGAAAGGAAAACAGAAAAATGAGAAATAGAGGGGGAAAAAAAGTTAGACTTTAGCCATAAAATATCAGTCATTATGTTAAGGGTGAACAGAACAGTCTAAATACATGAGTTAAAATACAGAAAGTAACAGAATGGTTTTAAAAAACAACCCAGGGGCGCCGGGGTGGCTCGGTGGGTTAGGGCCTCTGCCTTCGGCTCAGGTTGTGATCCCAGGGTCCTGGGATCGAGCCCCGCATGGGGCTCTCTGCTCAGCAGGGAGCCTGCTTCCTCCTCTCTCTCTCTGCCTGCCTCTCTGCCTGCTTGTGATCTCTATCTGTTAAATAAATAAATGAAATCTTAAAAAATAAATAAATAAAAAATAAAAAACAACCCAACTAGGAGTGCCTGGGTGGCTCAGTGGGTTAAGCGGCTGCCTTCGGCTCAGGTCATGATCTTGGGGTCCTGGGATCAAGCCCCGCAACGCAACGCAACCGCAACGGTATCCCTGCTCAGTGGGGAGCCTGCTTCTCCCTCTCCCTCTCCCGCTCCCCCTGCTTGTATGCTTTCTCTCTCTCTCTCTCCCTGTCAAATAAATAAATACAATCTTTTTTTAAAATTTTTAAAAAAAACAACCCAACTATATGCTGCCTACTAGAAAGTCACTTCAAATATGATGACAGAGGTAGGTAGAAAATAAAAGGGAAAAGACATGCTACTCAGATATTAATTTGTAAAAGGCATGCCTATATTAATATCAAATAAAGCAGACTTCAGAGCAAACAAAATTACAGGGACAAAGAGGGATACTGCATAATGATGAAAGGGTCAATCCATCAAGAAGATAAAGCAATCCAAAATGTGTATGCATCAAACAGAACTTCAAAATCTGATAGAAGTGAAAGGAGAAACAGAAAAATCCATGGTTACAGTTAAAAAAACTTCAGTACTCCCTCTTAGCAGTAGAACTACTAAACATAAAATCAGCAAGACTATACAACTCAAAACCATAAAGCAACACGATCTAATTTATAGGACACTCCACCCGGTAACAGCATAATTCACATTCTTTTCAAATACCCATAGAACGTTCACTGAGAAAGATAGCTCCTATTCTGGGTCATAAAACAAATTCAACAAACATAAAAGAACTGAAATCATACAGAGTATGTTCTCTGACCATAGTGGAATCAAACTAGAAATTAATAACAAAGTCAACAGGAAAATCTCCAAACACTCAGAAACTAAACAACTCATTTCTTACTAATCTATAGGTAAAAAAGAGACTGTCAAGCGAATTTTTAAAAAAATACAAGGAACTGAACAAAAATGAAAACATAACATAACAAAATTGGTGGAATGTAGCTAAAGCAGGGCTGACAGGGGAATTTAGAACACGAAATGCTCGCTTACATTAGGAAAGAGGAAAGGTCTCAAATCAATCACCTAAGCTCCTACCTCAAGACACTAGAAAAAGAAGAGCAAAATAAAATGAATTCAAAATAAATAGAAGGAGAAAATTAATAAAAATAAGAGGGGCGCCTGGGTAGCTCAGTTGGTTAAGCATCTGCCTTTGGCTCAGGTTATGATCCCAGGGTCCTGGGATCGAGCCCCATGTTGGGCTCTCTGCTCAGCAGGGAGCCTGCTCCTCTCTCTCACTCCCCCTTCTCTCTCTCTTTCTCAAATAAATAAATAAAATCTTAAAAAAATAAATTCTTTAAAAAATAATAATGAAGAGTAGAAATCAATTAAATTGAAGACAGAAAAACAACAGAGAAACTCCATTAAACAACGAGCTGTTTCTCTGAAAAGATCAATCAAATTAATAAACCTATAACAAGAGAGAAGACACAAATCACTAATATCACAAACGAGAGAGGGAAATCTTACTACAGACCCTGTAGCCATGGAAAGGAAAATAAAGTCCTCAACACAATACCCAGATTCTTTGGAAAAAAGATGCTATGTGAATGTCTGTCCACAGCAAATTTATAGTCAATCTATGAACAGAATGTTCATAAAGTCTGTCTCTATTTGAAAAAGAAACTTGCAAATTATTTAATTTCTTTGACACTAACCCCCCCACCCCACCCACTCCCATCCCCACTGTATGATCCAGCAATCTCACTTCTGGGTGTATATATCCAATGAAATAAAACCATTACCTCAAAGAGATATTTACACTCCCATGCTCATTGCAGCATTATTCACAATAGCAATAGCCAAGTATGGGAATAACTTAAATGTCTGTCAACAAATGAATCAACTAAGTAAATGGATCAACTAAATATATATATGGATCAAGTAAATACATATACATATATTACATACATATACATACATATATGTATGTATAATATATATGTATATATACAAACACACACACCCCACAATGGAATATCATTCAACCTAACAAAAGAAGAAAATTCTGCCATCTGTGACAGCAGGGATGGACCTGGAGGGTACTATGCTAAATGAAATAAGCCAGACAGAGAAAGACAAATATTGCACGGTATCACTTACACGTGGAATCTTTTTTTTTTAAAGATTTTATTTATTTATTTATTTATTTATTTATTTATTTGACAGAGATTACAAGTAGGCAAGAGAGGCAGGCAGGGAGAGAGAGGAGGAAGCAGGCTCTCTGTGGAGCAGAGAGCCCGATGTGGGGCTCGATCCCAGGACCCTGGGATCATGACCTGAGCCGAAAGCAGAGGCTTTAACCCACTGAGCCACCCAGGCGCCCCTACACGTGGAATCTTCTTTTTTTATTTATTTATTTGTCAGAGAGAGAGGGAGAGAGAGAGAGAGAGTGAGCACAGGCAGACAGAGTGGCAGGCAGAGGCAGAGGGAGAAGCAGGCTCCCTGCTGAGCAAGGAGCCCGATGTGGAACTCGATCCCAGGACGCTGGGATCATGACCTGAGCCGAAGGCAGCTGCTTAACCAACTGAGCCACCCAGGCGTCCCCTACCCGTGGAATCTTAAAGATTTTTTTTTAATAGAAAATAAAGCATCAAAATCATGGGGGCACCTGGGTGGCTCAGTCGGTTAAGCATCTGCCTGCAGCTCAGCCATGATCTCAGGGTCCTGGGATGGAGCTCAGCCTCGGGCTCCCTGCTGGGGGGTGGGAGTGGGGAGTCTGTTTCTCCCTCTCCCTCTGTGGCCATCCCCTGCCCCGCACATGCTCTCTCTTGCATGCACTCTCTCTCTCAAATAAAATCTTAAAAAAAGTCAAAGTCATAGATCCAGAGAGTAGAATAGTGGTTACCAGAAGTTGGGGGTGGGGGAACTAGAGGTTGATAAAAAAGTATGAACATTCAGCTATAAGATGAATAAAGTCTGAGTATCTAATGCATACCATAGTGATTATAGTTGATAACACAGTATTTTATAATTAAAATTTGCTAAGAGAGTAGAACTTAAATATTCTTACCAACAAAAAGAGTAGATATGTGAGATGGTGACTGTGTTTTTACAAAAGGAATACTATGAGAAACCCTAGGCATTTAAATGTAACAACTTAGATAAAATGGACCAATTCCTTGAAAAACACAAACTACCAAAATTCAACCAATATGGAATTTATAACCTCAACAGTCCAATAACTATTAAAGAAATTAGATTAGTAATTTTTAAAAGATTTTATTTATTTATTTGTCAGAGAGAAAGAAAGAGAGGGCACAAGCGGTGGGGAATGGCAGGCAGAGGGAGAAGCAGGCTCCCTGCAGAGCAAGGAGCCCAGATGCAAGACTCAATCCCAAGACCTTGGGATCATGACCTGAGCCAAAGGTAGATGCTCAACCGACTAAGCCACCTAGGTGTCCCTAGATTAGTAATTTAATTAGTAATTTAAATGGTCTTGAAAAAGGAAAGCTCCAGATGCACATGGTTTCACTGGAGAATTCTACCAAACAGTTAAAGAACTAAGACCAAATTTACAGTCTTTTCTAGAATACCAAAGAGGAGAGAACACTTCTGTGTTGGGGGTTCCCAAGACCATTCCCAGGCGATGATTCACTAGCAACTCAGCATATAGTCAGACTCATGGCTATGATGTATTACAGTGAGAGACTGTAGAGCAAAATTACCCAAGGGGAAAGGCAAGACACAAGGGATGATGTCCAGAGAAAGCCAGGAACAAGCTTCTAAGAGTCCTCTCCTAGTGGAGTCACACAGGATGTACCTAAGTCCTCCAGCAAAGAGTTGTGACAACACATTTGAAATGCTATCTATCAGGGAAGCTCATGAGAAACTTAGTTCCCAAGGTATTTATTGAGGGTTGGTCATAGAGGTACCCTCTGTGTAGCACTCACCACAATGCCAGACTCCCAGAAGGAAAGCAGATGTTCAACATAAACCATATTGTTTGTATAAACAGTTTAGGCACAGTGAGCCACTCTTATCAGTCCTGGTAATGATGGGAGCCCTCCTTAAAACCAAGTTTCCAGATGCCAACCAGGAACGAACCTCGCAAGCAGGCTGGCCATTCAAAAGAGAGCCATCAGGCCTGCTATGATAATGCTTTTCTGCACAGCTTGGCAATCAAGAGACTTGAAATGTAGTCCCAGCATAAATCACATATGTACAAACAGTTTAGGGACGGTAAACCACTCTTATCAATCCTGGGAATGGTGGGAATCCTCCTGAAACCCAAGTTCCCAGTTACCCACAAAGGATCTGTGTATTAACTCTTTTCTGCACAGCTTCCCAACTCATTTTATGAGACTAGTATTATCCTATTCCCACACCCAAAGACAGTGTGGGGGGAAAAAAACCCTCAAAACTTCTCTCAGGAATTTTGACACAAAAATCTGCAACAAAATATTGGTGATATAGAGTCCAGAAATGTATAAAAAGAATTACACCATGGTCAAGTAGGGCTCATTCCAGTTATGGAAGGTCAGTTCAAAAATTGGTGTTCAGGGACGCCTGGGTGGCTCAGTTGATTAAGTGGCTGCCTTTGGCTCAGGTCATGATCCCAGCGTCCTGGGATCAAGTCCCACATCGGGCTCCTTGCTCTGCAGGGAGCCTGCTTCTCCCTCTGCCTCTGCTGCCACTCTGTCTGCCTGTGCTCGCTCTCCCTCTCTCTCTGGCAAATAAATAAATAAAATCTTTTAAAAAAATTGGTGTTTAATCAATGTAATCTACCATATCCACAGGCTAAAGAAGAAAGGTCATATGATCCTATCAATTGATGGGGATGAAGCATTTGACAAAATTCAGCATTCGTTCATGATAAAAACTCTAAACAAATTAGGAATAGAAGAGTACTTTCTCAACTTGATAAAGAGCAGCTAAGAGTTTTCTTATGGTGAAAGATGGAATGTTTCTCCCTAAGATAGGGAATTAGGGAAGTACGTCCATTCATCTCACTCTTACTCAACATAGAACTGAAAGTTCTAGCCTGCACAAAATAAAAAGCACACAGATTGGAAGGGAAGAAACAAAACTGTGTTCACAGACAAGATGATTGTCTATGTAGAAAATCCCAAAGAATCTACCAGAGATTTTCTAGAACTGATAAGTGGGTTCAGCTAAGTCAAAAGATAGAAGGTCAACACACAAAAATTAATTGCATTTCTATATGCTAATAATGAACAAGTAATGAGAAAGCTGAAAATAAAAACACAATACTATTTATGATCACTCCAAAGAAAATGAAATACTGTATACACTTAACAAAACATGTACAGGCTCTATATGCTGAAAATTCCAAAATGCTGATGAAAGAAGTCAAAGAAAATCTAAAGAAATGGAGAGGTACACAAATCATCTTCATGGATTGGAAGACTCCATATTGTAAAGATGTCAATTCTTTCCCCAAACCGATCTATCAGCTTAACACAATTTGTAACAAAATCCCAGCAAAGTTTCTGTCGATATAAATAAGTTTGTTCCAAAATTTATACAGAAAGGCGAATGACCTTGAATGGCTGACGCAGTATTGAAGAATAAAGTGGGAAGAATCACTCTACCCAATGTTAAATCTTACTGTTTAACTGTATTACTCAAGACTGGTATTCACAGAGGGATAGGCACATAGAACAACAGAACAGAATAGGAACGAAAAAATAGCCCCACACTATTAGTCCAACACAAACGACCGACTGCCTTTGACAAAGGTGCAAAAGCAATTCAATGGATGAAAGACAGTTTTAATTTTAATTTTAACAAATTGTGTTTGAGCCATCAGACATCTATAGACAAAAATATGAATCTCGACCTCATTAAGTTCACATTTCATACGAAAATTAATTCAAAATGAATCATGGATTTAAATGTAAAATATGCAACTATAACACTTTTAGAAGGAAATGTAAGAGAAAATTTGTGGAACCTGGTGCGAGGCAAAAAATTTCTCAGACACGACAGGAAGGGGACAATACACAAATGCAGACTTTGCGAAGTGAGACTTCATCAAAATGAAAAATTTTGGTCTGCAAAATCTCTTAAGAAGATGAAAACACCAGTGCAGACTCGGGGGAAAAAATTGTGAACCATGTATTTGACAGAGAACTTGTATCTAGAATATTTGAAAAATTCTCAAAACTCAACAGTTAGAAGCAAACAACACAATGAGAAAATGGACAAAAGACATGAACAGACATTTCACCGAAGAGGATATACAGATGGCAAATAAGCACATGAAAAGATGTCAACATCGTTAGGGAAACGCAATTGAACACAGAGAGATATCACTATACACCTATTAGAATGGCTAACATAAAATTATAGTGGACAATACCAAATGCTGGCAGAGATGTGGAGAAACTGGATGTTTCATACATTGCTGGTGGGAATGTAAAATGGTACAGTCTGGAAAACTCTGGCAGTTTCTTACAACACTAAACTTTCACTTACCACCCAACCCAGCAATTGCACTCTTGGGCATTTGTCACAGAAAAAAGGAAAACTGATGTTTACACAAAAAAACTCTACATGACTGTTCATAGCAGTCTTATTCTTTTTTTTCAGTCTTATTCTTAACAAAACAAAAACTGGAAACAACCCAAATGTCCTTCAGTGAGTGAATATACACACTGTAGAACACCAAAGCGTAATAATACTACTACTCAGCAGCGAAAGGGAATGAGCTATTGATACATGCAGCAACTTGGGTGGATCTCAAGAAAATTATGCAAATTATGGAGAAAAGCCAATTTCAAAAGGCATGATTCCATTTACATAATATTCTTGACATAATAAAATTATAGAGATGGAGAATATGTCAGAGGTTGCCAGGGGTTGGAGTAGGCAAAGGAGGTGACTGTGACTATCTATACTGAGCAGAAGTACCCAGTTGATTGTGGTAGCTACACAAATCTACACGTGATAAAATGGTGTAGTACGATAGACACAGACACAGAAATGTTTGCATGTAAAACTGGTGAAATCCGAATAAGTTCTGTGGATTGTACCCATGTCAGTACCTTGGTTATGTAAGATATTAACATGGGGGAAACTGGGTGAAGAGTACATGGGTCTGTTCTGTAATACGTCTTACAGATCCCGTGAATCTATAATTATTTCAAGATAAGTTAATAAAAAAAGGTAAATCTGAAGGACTATGAATGTTTCAGAACACACACATTTGTGTATTATGAAATAGAACAACATCTTTACTATATAAATCAGACAAAATACAGAAGAGCTTACATTTTTGTTTAGCCAAGAAATGTAAACGAAAATGACAGTATGAGTTCATGGTAATTGCACATGGTCCATTTCCAAACCCAGAGAAATAAACCAAATAGGGTTGTTGCTTAAACATCTGTATGAGTTAGGATTCCACCAGAGAAGCCAACCAACAGGATATTATATACACACACGGGTGCACACACACACATTATTCATTCATTCATTCATTCATTCATTCAAAGATGTTGGCTTACACAATTTGTGGGGCTGGGTAAGCAAATCCAAAATCTGTAGGGCAGGCAGTCAGAAAGGAATGATCGGGCCCACCCAGATTATCCAGGATAATCTCCCTCACTTTAAATCAACTGATCAGGAGCTTTAATTACATCCGCAAAATATCTTCACAGCAATGTGTAGATCAACGTTTGATTGAATAACTGGGGCGGTAGCCTAACCCAGTTGACACCTCAAACAGCCACACACCATCACAGCCCATTTGTGCTGGCAACTGAATAAATTCATTCTGTTAATAGGCACCCTGGCTTTATTATTATAGATTCAAGAGCAAACAACTTAAATCAATAGTGGCCGACAATGAGTTTCCTACAGGAGGGTCCACTTACAGAACTTTAGAGTTGAAAGGGGCCCTGAAAAGCTTAGTTTGTATTTCATCACAGCCAAGGCACCTCCCCATAGTCCTCTCGGGCACTTATCCCGGCCGAGGCTCCTCCCGGCAGCAGCGCGCCCAGCAGGAGCTGAGAGGAACCCACCTGGAGCACGACGCCGCGGGTGCGGGAGCACCGAGTGGGCGGAGCCTCGAGGCGCGCGGCGGTGGCGAAGGCGCCCAGCCCGCCAGAAGAGCGCGCGGCGGGCGGACGGCGGGGAGCCAGTCGGGTAGGGCGAGCGCGGCCGGCGGTTGGGGTTGGGGGGGGGCGGTGATTGAGGGTGGGGGGTTGGAAGGAAGGGGAAGAGGCGGAGCGTGGGAGCGCACAGTGTCAGGAATACAATAGTGCTCCGCGCCGCTTCAGCCGCCGCTGCTGCCGCCGCCGCCGCCGCCCAACCGCCTGCCCAACGCTGAGGCCTGACGGGCCGGGCGGGCGAGGGCCGAGGGCGGGAGCGGAGGCGCAGGGGGCGGCCCGGGCGGATCAGGCGGCGGGGCGGGGGCGGGGGTGGGGAGGAGATTAGGGGGCAGGTGCGAGGGAGGGGAGAGAAGAAAGCGAGCGGTTAAGGGGGCGGTTACCACCCCTACCGGACTCGTCCGGCACATTGCCGGGCCCGAGTGTGGAGCTTGAAGGAAGGAGCAGCGACCTAGCTGCGCGAAGGTAGGCGCCGCCGAAGCTGGACGCGGCGCGGGCGGCGTTGGGGGCGTCTCGCCGGGTGGGCAGCGGGAGTGGCGGCCTCGGGGAGTCGAAACGGGCGCCGCGAAGCGCAACGTCCCGGCCCAGCCTCGCAGCGTTCCGGGGCGCCCCGGCCCCACAGCGCGGTCGCTCTGGCGTCCCCGGCGTCTTCGGGCCGAGAGCGTGTGTGGGCTGAGGTAAAGTGCCCGCTGGCTCCTCCGTCGGCCCGGGGCAGTGCGGGGTGGCCGACGCGGGGGGCGGGGGCGGACGCCCGGGCTCGGGCTCGGGCTCGGGCTCGGGCTGTAGCTCCGCTCGGGCAGGAATTGAGCGCCATAACTGTTGCGGCCGTTCCCTCCGGTGCCCCCTCCCGGCGCCCCCTCCCTCTCTGTGCTCTGCCCGGTCTCGGGGCTCCCGGGGTCAGACCCGCGGCGGGGAGACCTGCTCTGCCGGCCGCCCCGGGGCCGGATGCTCCAAGGAGCGAGGGCGCGCCCCTGGCTGTTTCGATGTTGGGGGGCGTGAAGAACCGAGTGCTTGAAGAGAGGGGTCCGGGCGGCTCAGGGAGTGGCGAGGCCCCCGGTGAGCGGCGGATACCCCCGGAGCAAGAGCGCGAGCGCCCCGCGGGCTGGCCAACTTTCCCTCCCCCTCCCGTCATTGTTCGGGCGCTGCCAGTCCGGGGCCGCCGCAACAACCGCCGAGCGCCTGGCGGTCCGGGTTTGGGGGGGGGGGGGCGGTGGGAAAAGCAGGAGGGCTGTGCGAATCTTACTGGAAAAATTTCCCACCGCTGGGCACAGCAAAGTTAACTTTTCTCCAGCGATCGAGTTGGTTTTATTCCCTCGGCCGTGGGGCGATCGAGTTAAACAAAAACAAAAACAAAAAAAAAAAAAAAAAAGGGAGAGTGAGCCTCCTTCCGATCTTTTTCTCTCGCTTTTTCAGAGCCACAGCTTTGGTGAAGTCTGGCTTTAAATCGCACAGGGCAACCTGCGTTTATTATTTGTGAGAAGGCAAGGCGGGGGCGCGGGATCTCGGATGAGTGACCGTAGTGGTGGTATGTGTAGGCATGTTTAAAAGTTGGTATCATTGTGTAGCCCTGAGACATATGTAGTTCCCAGGCATTTGGCAAGAAACTTGTTTGGCCGCTTCTGACTTTCTGAGTTGCTAGGAAATCCATGGCCTCAGATGTGCGCAAGGTTTTTTGATGTGAGAACCGTTTATCTGTGAAGCTGAGGATAGGATCCCGCCCTCCCGCAACGCTGTCTGATTGTTTAAGAAATCAGAACCGTGTTGATGGTGATTTCAGGGGCCTGAAGGGAAAGGCGACCTCATTCCCGGTATTCAGTCTGTTAAAGATAACTGTCTGCTTCTCTCTAAACTCTGAAAATAATGGAAAATAATTTAGGTAAAGACGGGTTGCACAACATCTTGGCTCAGTTTAAGCAACCCAGAATCCACTTTCCCAGAGTAGTTCTCTTAAATACCTTCCCTGAAGGCACTTCTTGCCAGCCTGGGGTTGGGGGTGAGGGTGAGAAAGGAGTCGGTCTCAACAAAGCTTTGTGTTGTATTTAATTTAATATTTTCATAACATCTGTAAACAATGGGAATGTGGATCCCTGCCTCTGTGTCCGTTGCATACTGTAGTTTTCATGCTTTTATGGCATCATGTGATTCCTCTCTGGATAAGTGAAAATAGATTTTTTTCTTTTTTGTTTAGCCGAGTGGTCTACCTCCATAACGTATCATTTTCTTTTTCATTTAAAGTGAGTTCTGTGCTGAAATACTTGAATTGTAAAAGGTAATACCTCTCTTCAAGGGGTGAAGGGATTGCAAGAGATCTTTGGGACGTGCTTCTCAGTATTAGCTACTATCACTGCCATCTTTTCTTTAACTGTGGTCTTCTCTACAGTTCTGTTTGCTAGAGATGAGTTCCTAACCTAATATCTTTGCCTTAAAACAGTTCCTTGCATTTTTCATTCAGTCAATTCTGGAATACTCAGGGATGCGGGTCTGGTTCTAGAACCCAAGCATTGTCTTCAGCCTTTCTGAGTCATGGCAGTATGGTAAGTGCCTTCTCACTTTTAGTAGCCTGTGAATCTTGGTCACAGGTAGGAGAAAGTGGAGAAAGGCCTTCCACTCCTTCCTGAAGGGTTTGTGATCAACTGGGAGCCAGGAGTGACTCAGAAGCAGCCTTAGGGGTGCCCACGACCCACCTTCCGGCCTGTAGATGAAGTTCGCAGAGGCAGGACACGTGATGACACAGGGCTCTCATCATAGTTGAGACAGATGGGTTAGTGAACAAAGGATGTTAGGCTGGTAGGTTGGGTATGGTCCTCTCCTTTGATAATGCCTGTCTTTTCCCTTCCTCGTGTTCCATCAGCCATAACAATTCATTTCTCTCCTAAGGAACGCAAATCTATTTCTTCTTTTTGCCCACTACTTTGAGGCCTGACTGGAACTAGGCAAGTATTTGGGGGAAGGTAAGGGGAGGCAGGAGACATTGGCTGTTTGTGAAGACATAGCATTACAGAGGGGGCTCTTACAGGCCTTGACTCGGGATACAGAGATTGAATAGTATCATAGGACATAATGCACCTCCTTCCTCATGGAGGTTACGCAAAGCAGGAGCTGAGGAAGGTCGAGATCATATGCTGGCTTACATTAAAAAAAAACTCTCATCAGGGAATAACTTACTTACATCACCTTATAGGTGAGGAGTGGGTGTTGGGTGACACCCATCTGGCACTTTCCTGAACTGGCTTACATGGGGACACTGAGTGGTTTAGCAGTATCTCCCTGCTGTTCAGTTACAGTGGCTGGGAAAGCTGAAGCAGTCCGGTTTGTGGTGAGAATCTAGGGTGAATGGGTAAAAATGACGAGCAAATAAAAAGGTGATGGCAAATGGTCATTACAGACCAAGTAACTACTGCTTTGGGTTTTCTGTTTTCTGAAATATCTGTGACTCCCCATGTTTATTTTTGCCTCCTCCCTGTAGGTCTCTCCGTAGATAATAGCAGCAAAGTGCTTACCTTCAGAACTGCCTCTGTGCTGCTCTTGGGTGACAGAAAGAAGGGTCCTGAGGAGAATTTGCCTAACCCATTGCTAAAAAGTAACTGAGAGGGCAGTTAACCGAAGAAAGTAGGTAGGGGGCCTGGTGTGGGGAAATGGTACTGGTGTTTTTGACTGCCCATGCACTGATTAATATTCTTTAAGCAGTATATAATTTTTTAAAAGATTTTATTTATTTGTTTATTTGACAGAAAGAGAGAGAGAGACAACGAGAGAGGAAACACAAGCAGGGTGAGTGGGAGAGGGAGAAGCAGGCTCCCTGCTGAGCAGGGAGCCCAGTGCTGCAAGGCTCAATCCCAGGAACCTGGGACCATGACTTGAGCCGAAGGTACCCAACAACTGAGCTACCCAGGCGCTCCTAAGCAGTAAATAATTTAATCTCTGTCACAACCCAGAGGCCATAGCTGAGCCCTACTACCCAGGGAGCTCCTTGTCCCTTGATACTGGCTGATAGGCAAGGAAATCTGAGCCCAGAATGTGCTTTTTGAAATAGCTGACAAGAGAATATGGTACCAACATGGTCAGTACACCAAACCTTGTGTTGTAATCTCCTGGGAAAGTTCTTCTTCTTCCTTTTTAGATTTTAAAAACTTATTTTGATTATAATTACAAAAAGTTGCAAGAATAGTACAAAGAACTCCTGTATTCCCTTTATCCAAGGTCAGTAATTATCAATAGGTTGCTCCCCCTTGCTCCCCCTTTGCTTTTTTTGTTTCTTTTTCTGAACCATTTGAAAGTAACTGCTGAGACATTGGCATTTATCAAGGGCATCCTGTCCTGAAGGGTGGTACAGATGTACCCGTGGGGTATAGCAGAACTTTGGTGGTGACGCAGGGCCCCAGAGGCAGAGTGAAGTCTACCTGTAGCTGTGGAGCACATATGTGTAAGTCACACGGAATCTCTGGTGCTAGATGTAGAAATCTTAACAGTGTAAAAGCGGCTAAGATAAACTCCCTTTTTGTCATCATTCATGTCCAGTGTCTTCCCAACTATGCCAAACTTCCACATTTTTATGAAAATCCACTCCACCGCTGCCCAACTTTGCAGCTGTAATGTATTCTCCAAGATTTTCATTTAATTTGTTCAGCAGACATCTGTTGAGTGCCTCCTATTTGCTAGGGTATAAGAGGTGAAATATCGATAACTCATCCCATTAAGAGTTCAATATCCAATGTAAAGGAAGAAAGAAATCTAACCCAGTCAGGGGGAAGAGCATTCTGTTGAAGGAGTTTACACGAGGTGCTTAGAACACCAGACTGGTTAAAGATCTGAAGAATAGATACCTGAAAGTCGAATGTGAAGATCCATTTTCCCTGAGACTTGCTGCTTTTAGATAACAAGGTTCATGAGTTAGGGAAGCCTTTGGTGTGGTATACCCAGCACAAGCTATGGGGTCAGGCCAACTTGGATTCAAATCTACCGCTTGATCTGGGCCAGTACTTGATGTCTCTATGCCTCAGTTTCTTCATCTCCTCAATTTGACATCTCCAAGGTAATAATTAATTGAGGTGATAATTGCTCTGTAAACATTGATTTTGTCTCTCCCTCCCCCCCCCAATGCAGTATGTGGGGAAATAGCATGAGCAGTATTAGATATTAAGGTGGGATCCAAGGAGGTGTTTCTGTTTTTCCTACAAATAAATATGTAATTTCTAATTGTACTGAGAGCTGTGATGGAGGTCACTATAAGAGATAACAACAGCAGCTATGACTTGTTAAACATTTCCTGTGTACTGAGTACTGTGCTAAGTATTTAACATGGAATATCTTTCTGAGGTGTAAGGCAAAGGTAACTTGCCAATGGTCACACAGCAAGTAAGAGGCAGAATGCTTTTATAAGGAAAACTAGCAAGGTGCCCTGGACCCTGAATAATGAGCAGGAATAAGCAAGGTAAAAGAGACAAGGGATTGCCAGACAGAGGGAACACCAGGTGTTGTGAGGACACTGAGGTGAAAGAGAGATGTGGAAGGGGTCCACAGAGGTTTGGCTAGGACCTGGGGAAAGAGAGATGAGGTAGGCAGGGGGAGATTGACAGGGCCTTATGGGATCTCATTAAGGAGCTTGTGTTTTATTCCAAGGGCAGTGGGAGGCTGCTGGAAGGTGTTTTTCACCTTAAACCATAGGGGGGCTGCATGGGTGGGCATGGCGAGGCCTGTGTAATCCGCAGAAGCATCTAGTGAGGCCTAAACAAAAGTAGCTTAAAGTAATTTCCCCTTCAGTGTCCCACTTTGTGATCCAGTGGAGGCAATGTTTCTGGCCCAAATGTGTAGATCTTAAACAGTTTCTACTGCCCACCATTAACACTGCTAAAAAGAGTTGCTGTGATGCTCGAAGAAGCTGGTCTGCAGAATGCTTCTAGATGGTTTAATTAGGCTTATATATTTGATGCTTTTTAGGCTGCATTAGGGAGCTCTTTCAGTTTTCACTGAGCCCTGTCAAATGGGGAAAAAAGTAAAATTGGGAGACTAATTCCTGGAAACCTGAGTTGTTGTTCAGTGTTAGAAATGGAACTGTTGAGTATAAGACTTCGGTTTAAATATATCATGATAAGGATGCTTCAGTGACTAAATGGAAATTTTTAATGTTTTTTGTTTTTTTGGTGTGTGCCATCTGTGATGGCAGACAGCACATTTGTGAGAATCTGGGAAGACTTAGGCATTTTTTCAGTACTTATATATTTATTTATTCCCATCCAGGTACTGCAGGTTTTTCTGTTTGAAACGATTTCTTATGTGCAGAATGCACTGCACAGGAAGAAAACCAGTGTCCTCTTCCCCTTTCCATATGTACCAGACCACAAACATGTTTATTTTGAAGTAGCCTGTGTCAATTAGCGCTTTTTTTTTTTTTTTTTGACAGGGAGGGTTGTTAGCTGGTGGTTGGATGATCTAGGATGGCCTTGCTCACGGAACTGGTAGCTGTCAGGCCGGTGGGTCTAGAAGGCCCTAAGCAAGGATGGCTCATCTCCACTCCCAAGTGGTCTCTCCTGCAGCTGGCTAGTCTGGGTCTGCTGACATGGTGGTCTCAGAGGCACAAGGCGTAGCGAGCAGGAGCCAGCGCCAGTGCACAAGCACTTCTCAATGTCTGCTTATGTCACATTTGATACCATCCTATCAGCCAAAGTAGGGAAGTGCTTCTTGGCCCAGCCCAGAGTCATTGTGGGCGAGAGAACCATCTAAAGGTACAAATACAAGAAGGTGTTTTTTAACTGGGGACCATTACTGCAGTAATGCATAATAGTTAATGAACGTAACCTCTTTTCCTTTTTTTTTAAAGATTTTATTTATTTATTTGTCAGAGAGAGAGAGGGAGAATGAGCGAGCACAGGCAGACAGAGTGGCAGGCAGAGGCAGAGGGAGAAGCAGGCTCCCTGCCGAGCAAGGAGCCCGATGTGGGACTCGATCCCAGGACGCTGGGATCATGACCTGAGCCGAAGGCAGCCGCTTAACCAACTGAGCCACCCAGGCGTCCCACCTCTTTTCCTTTGATAAGTCTTGTTAAACACTCATTTCTAAATGTAGTGTATTCTTTTTTTTTAAAGAGAGAGAAAGCAGGTGGGGGGCAGAGGGAGAGAGTATTTTAAACAGGCTTCATACCCAGTGTGGAACCCAACGTGAGGCTCAGTCTCGTGACCCTGAGATCATGACCTGAGCTGAAGTCAAGAGTCTGATGTTTAGCCCACTGAGCCACTCAGGCGCCCCCTACATGTAGTGTATTCTTGAAACTCAGTAATATGATGGTGCCATCTTCTCTTCTACTGGGTGTGGATCTGAGTGATAGTTTTCCTAGAAGGAAACCAAAGGGAGACAGTGTGGCTCTGGGTGTAGGTACTCTTGCGAGTGGCTTGACTGCTCACTGATCTTGTGTGGCTGTTATCAAAAGAGTCTCTGAGGTGGGGCACCTGGTGGCTCAGTTGGTTAAGGGTCTGCTTTCAGCTCAGGTCATGATCCCAGGGTCCTCAAGATCAAGTCCTGTGTTGGGCTCCCTGATCAACGGGAAGCCTGCTTCTCCCTCTCCCCCTTGCATATGCCCCCCCAGATAAAGAAAACTTTACTTTTTAAGATTTTATTTATTTATTTATCAGATTGAGAGAGAGCACAAGCAGGGGGAGCAGCAGGCAGAGGGAGAAGCAGGCTCCCCATTGAGCAAGGAGCCGGATATGGGACTCGATCCCAGGACCGTGGGATCATGACCTGAGCCGAAGGCAAACGCTTAACTGACTGAGCCACCCTATAAATAAAACCTTAAAAAAAAAGGAGTCCTTGGGTTTCCTCGACCTCCTGTTCAAGCTTTACCCCCCTCCCCAAAAATACTTAGGGTACTAGGCTGTAATGTGCTTTGTAGTCAAGCAAAAAGATGGTTAAGTGGAAATCCATCACTACCTGGAAGATGAGAGACACATTTGCAGCTTTTCTTCATAACCTTTATGTGATTTATGGTTTTTACCTGAGAAGAAATCCTTATTTGGGCATTGTAATAAAGACAAAGGATTCTCCGTAGGTGTATTTTATTTTGTCAAGATTGTAAAGTCTCCCTTTAGCTGCAGTGAAGAATCCAGTATTGTGCTGTGTAGTGAGTGGTCAGTGATCAGCAATTTGGGGCATCAGCCTTTGACCTTTGCTTGTGAAGTTTTCAGAAGTAACACCTTTCACATAAACTGAAATTGGCTTTGCAGCCAGCTATTGGCCTGAAATATATTACATGAAAATGCAACTGGACCCTAGGAAGCATGTGTGGGAAACTGAGGAGAAGGCTCATTTTGTACATCTTAGAGATGTACATTCCTCCAGAAATTGCCTGGTGATAGAATCTCAGCTTCCTTTCTTTCCTCCTAGAATAAAAATTAAAAATGGAAAATCCCTGACATTTTAAAAGTCAGTGACTTGAAAATAGCCTTCAAAATTATAAACGTATATATCATTTGACCCAGCAAACACTTCCAGGAATTTATTCAACAAATATTTGCATATTACTTGGAGTATTATTTATAATAGCAAAAGATTGGTTGACATTCTACATATCAGTTAAGGCTTGGTTATACAGTAGAATATTACACTGATACTGCATGATTTCTAAGATGTACAAAATGAAGAAAAACAAGAAACAGAACAGTATGTATTATATGCTACCATTTGTGACAGCTCCTGGGGACACTAATATGTACTATATAATATATACGTTTTTGCTTACATAGACAAAGGTATTTCTAGAAGGATGTTAAGACACAGATAGCTTTAGGGCATATACAGTCAAGGTAGAGAGTTGGAGGAAGATTTTTTACTGCATAAACTTTTATATATACCTTTAATTTGGGGGGGGGGTTGTCAAATGATCCTTCATTGAAATATTTTCCTTTGCAGTTCTTAACTAGGTGGGCATTCCACTGCACCACTGTTGATGGCATCTATGATGTCATGAGGGTGGTGGCCATCAACACTGCAGCCCACAGATCAGGCAGTCCCCAGAACCTCTTTAATGGTAACAGAGAGTTCTCTAGCTAAACGTTGGTGCTGCATCTTTCAGGCAGTGTTGACAGTCTCATCAAAAATGTTATTTCCACTGTGCTTAATGTTTCTCTGCTTTCTGTCTCTTAGTGGTTCCTTGAGGGCTTTGATAATCAGTGCAGAGGCAAAAGGTACCACTTCAATCTGGGCCTGTCCGTTCTGAATGGTTATTTTCACTATCATCCTCAGACCCTTCTAATCTTGGCGGTGTCATCACCAACCTTTTTTGGAGACAGACCAGGGGCAGGAGGGGGTGCTGATATTTGGAGCCAGGGCAGACATGACACCAACTTCCCACCAGTTCTCCTTACGTATAGGACTTTGATCTTACTGGGGTCAAACATAGGTAGCATGGTGAAGGAAGCTGGTGTTAGATAAATCGGATTTGGGAGAACTGAAGACAGTTGTACCTTTACCTCCTCAGAGCCAAAAGTTACAACTGCCTTCTGAATTTTAAGTCATGTGAATGTATTGCCCAATTTTAAAAATCCAATACATTTATTTAAAAAGAGATGGTATATGGTGAATGGCGATGTGAACTTCCATGGACTCCTACCCAAGTTGATTTGGTCAGAGCTATCCCTGTTAAAAAAAAAAAAAAATATATATATATATATATACACACACACATACACACATATCCCTGTTAAAAAATATATATGCATACATACACACATACACATACATACACACACAGAGTCAGTTTTGTTTCCTAGAAATGCCTCAGAATAATGTACTTCTGAATTTTTTAGCTAAAGTCCTGCCTTTTCCAGAAGGTCATATGAGTGGAATCATACAATATTTAGCCTTTTTTGGTCTGGCTTCTTTTACCTGATTCATCCATGTTATGTGAATTAAAGCATGTTCCCTTTATCACTGAATAGCATTCCAATTTATGGATGTACCACAGTTCGTACATTTACCTGTTGAAGGACAACTTGGCTGCTTCTAGTTTCTTGATGACTATGAATAAAGCTGCAGTAAACCTTAGCATACTTTTTTTTGGTGAAACACAAGGTTTAAGTTCATTTGGGTAAATAACCAGGAGTGGGATTGCTGAGTTTGTATAAGAAGCTGCCAAATTGAGCCCCGTATCGGGCTTTCTGCTCAGAGGGAGCCTGCTTCCCTCTCTCTCTGGGCCTGCCTCTCTGCCTACTTGTGTTCTGTGTGTCAAATAAATAAAATGTTTAAAAAAAAAGAAGCTGCCAAATTGTCTTCCAAAGTGGTTCTGCTGTTTTACATTCCCACCAGCCATGAATATGAGGTGTGTGTCAAGTTTCATTTTCCTGCATATGGATGTCCAGGAGTTCCAGAACCATTTGCTGAAAACTATCCTTTCTCCATTATTATTGCTTTTGTACCTTTGTCAAAAATGTGGCTATGCTTGTGTGGGTCTATTTCTGGGCTCTCTATTCTGTTGCATTGATCTGTGTGACCATCATTGTGCTATTACCACACTGTCTTGATTACTATAGCTTTATAGTAAGTCTTGAAATTAGGTAATATGAGTACTCTTACTTTTTTCTTCTTTACCAGAATTGTAGTGGTAAGAGAAGACATTCTTAACCTGTTCCAGTCTCTCACTATTACCTATGATGTTAGCTGTAGAGTTTTTTTTAAAGGTTTTATGTATTAGAACACAAGCAGGGGAGGGGCACAGGGAGAGGGAGAGCCAGAACCCTGAGATCATGACCTGAGCCGAAGGCAGACGGTTGACCAGCTGAGGTACCCAGGTGCCCCTAGCTTTGTTTTTAAAGTATACATACCCTATTGTGCTGAAAAGAGTTACCATAGCAGTCCTAACGCTGCTTGCTATCTTTAGAAGGCTTTCTTTCAAGATTAGCCCTTGGCTGGTGTCTTGAAAATTGGCTTTTCAAACATTTTGAAAATAAAATATTATAGTAAACTTTCATTTATTCCTTTTCCAGTGTTTTTCATTTCTTTATGCTAATCCAAGCTCCCACTTTAATCATAATCTTTCTGCCTGAAGAATCCTGAAGAATTTTTCCTCAACATTTCTTTTTACTCTGCTGACAGTAAATTCTTTGCTTTTGTTGGATAAAGTCTTTTTTTTTTCTTCACTTCTGAAGGACATTTTCATGAGATATGGAATTCTGAGTTGACAGTTTTTTCCACTGTGCCTTGTTTGCATGGTTTGTGATAAGTCTGCTGTAATTTCTATACTTGTTTCTCTATAATGTGTCTTTTTTCCTCTGACTGCCTTCGAGCTCTTTGTCTTTACCTAGATGTAGCTTTTTTATTTTGTCATATTTATCCTGCTTCGTGTTCTTCTGAGCTTTTTATATCTGTGGATTGTTGTCTGTCACTAATTTTGGAGAGCTCCTCATCATTTTTTCAAATAATTCCTGTATTCCATTCTCTTTTATTCCTCTGGAATTCCAATTACAAGTATGTTATATCTTTTGATATTTTCCCATAGTTCTTGTATGCTGTGTTCTATTTTTTCACTCTTTTGTCCCTTTTTAATTTTTATTGATCTGACCAATAAATTCAATTGTTAGGTTTACTGATTCTTTCCTTAGCTGTGTCAAGTCTACTGTTGAGCATGTTGTCTTTTTTTGAGCATGTTGAGGTTTTTTGCTGTTTTTTTTTAAGTCCTTGCATTTCCATTTGATTATTTCCTATGCTTTCTATCTTTTTGCTGAAATTATTCATCTGGTCTCGCATGTTGCCTACTTTTCCATTAAAGTCTTCACTATATTAATCACAATTCTTCTAAATTTCATCTCTGATAGTGCCAACATCTGTGTCATATTGAGTGTAAATCTGATGATTGCTTTGTCACTTGGAATATTTTCTTATCCTTCGTTATGTCTCATAATAAAAAGCTGAACCTGGCTGAAAAGCCTTTGAAACTGAACATCAGCAAGAGATACTGAGTTAAATATTTGGTATATTTGGAGAAGAACATAGGTGTCCTTCTGCAAGGCTGTTAGAGGGGAGATTTGAGTTACTCTAACCAGGAGTTGGAGTTGTTTAATGTTTGCTATTGGTGGGGCATGAGAGATTTCTGATTCCTCTAGTGATACCTTCTTTTTGACTCCTGCTTGGCTTTGGGTTTTTCCTTTGTGCTATTTCCCAAGAGCTGCCTGTTATAGCCCTCCCAGTTGTATTCCATTTCACTAACCACCGTAGCTGCTTTGCCAAGTGGTGGATGTGGGGGAGGAGGGAGTTCTCTGATGATTTGATTAAGCCTTGGAATTAGGCAGGTATCAGAACCTGGGTCTTGAGTATGTCCTTTACAAGAATTCCTGCCCCTCCTCCAGGGTGAAGCTGCTTTTCCGGTCTTCTTTTTCCCCAGCTGCAGTGAGTACCCGCCAGTGTCCTTAAGCCAAGGGTTTTAAGCCCTTCCCCCTGCAGAGTAAGCCTTTTGTTCTGTGTTGGAGATAAAGGAAAGGTGTCTGAGTAGATTTTAGTGGGTGTTGTTTTCCTCAGCCAACAAGCACCAAGATGGGAGCTTTCTCTGGGATTTCCCCTGATTCCTTCTGTAAGAGTATGGTGGGATTCCTGTAGGAAAAACTTTTAAGAAGATGGGAATTACTCCACCCCATGTGGAGCCTAGGAGCTGCATACTGTCATGACATCCCATACTCTGGTCTCCAGTAAGTAATATGTTAGAATTTCTAGTTTGATCTTCCTACCGGCTTATATGCTCAGATGCTATGTTTACCTGTAGGCATCTGTCTCTTCAGATATCTGGATGGTGGTTTGCCTTGTATTCAGTTTTTGATAGGTCCAAGAAGAGTCATTGGTTTCTCAGTTTGTCTAATAGCTTCTTTTTGGTGAGGGTGAGAATGATGGCTTTCCAGTCCTTTACATATCAGCTGAAACCCGCATTCTGAAATAAGTTTTAATCTACATAAATGTCTAATGCAGTGCACGGCCTATAGAAAGTACAGATTAGTTTTTCCTTTTTTTTTCTCACCTCCTTGAATTTTATAGTTTTATGGCTAGGGAGCCAGGAATAATTGATTCTGGTTTGGGTTCTGCCTATTTTAGGCTTTAAAAACCTCTACACTCCTGGCAGTATGTTGTTATATGGTTTGTTTGTTTGTTTGTTTGTTTTTGCTGTCTTCATCTTGGTATGCCTTTGTAATTATTGAGAATATTGTTAGCACTCAGTAATAATTTGCCTCATTCAGAATTAGAGTGTTATTTAGTCTTTTTACAGTATAGGTTTTGTTAGTGACCATGTGTTTGTCATTTTTATTCCCCACATTTCCAGGTGCAATTCAGTTCAGTAAATATTTAAGTGCCCATTGTGCTATGAGGCACTAGGTGTTGAGTAGAATACAAGCATGACCTGGTAAGTGGAGTGACCAAGAGGTTCTCAAAGACAATGGAGACCCTTTGGATGTAACGATATTGCCACTTGGGAAATATCTCCATTTCAATCTAGAAGGATTAAAAAAACTTTTTTAATTCTGTTCTTAGTTATATTAGAGATATCCTAGAGATGCATTCTAGGAAAAATTGAAAAAGTTATAGAAAGAGTCATGGTTGTCCATGACATCCTTATAATATCCTCATTTCATCATGTTCTCCTTCCCAGAGTTAATTTTGGTTACTTATTTTTGTTTTACTATGCAAATTGCTGTATCAACTATCATGCCATCTAATAGTTAACTGAAATATATGTATTTGTAAGGGGGTAAGCACACAGATTCTGTTAACTTTTAAGGAATGTTTGTTTAAAGGGGTAACTCACCATTCAGTTTGGATGTGTGGCCCGATAGCTTTTTTTTTTTTGCTTCACATTATAGTTAACTCTTTTAAAAATTTTTCTGAAAACTATTGTTAATGATAGGTAGAGCCATTAAAAGTAGTAGAGTAAAATTGACTTGTGGAGGTGTGCGTAGTCATGTGGACTTTGATGCACGTCTAGATCAGTGTAACCACCATCATAATCAAGGTATAAAACAGTCCCATCACCCAAAACAACTCCTTCGTGTTACCTCTTCAGTTACACATTTCCCACCCCCAGCCCTTGACAGCCACTGATCTGTGCTCCATCACTAGTTTTGTCACTTTGAGGATGTCACGTAAATGGAGTCCAACTGAATGTAATCTTTTGAGTCTTGCTTTTTTTCACTCAGCATAATGCTTTTGAGATTCATCCAAGTTGTGTATATCAAAAGCTTGTTCCCTTTTTTACTGTTGAGTAGTATTCCATTGTAGAAATGTACTACATTTGGGTTGCTACCAGTTTTGGGTAATTATAAGTAGAGCTGCTATAAGAATTCATGTGCAAGTGTTTGTGTGCACATACAATTGCAGTTTTCTAGGGCAAATAACCCAAGAGTGAGATGGCTTAGAATTATACTAACATTCATGGTAGAACCTTGTTAGATGGAGTTTGAATGCTAGAATGGATAGAGCAGTAGAGACTCAAGTTATTTGAATCCTGCTTTTACTTCTTAGTTATGCAACTTTAAGTGAATTAAACCTCTTTGTGCCCCAGTTTCCTCTTTTGTAAAATGAGTGTTTTTAAGTGTTATTTATTTCAGAGAGAGAGCATGAGCGCAAGCATGAGTGAAGGGAGGGGCAGAGGGAGAAGCAGACACCCTGCTGAGCAGGAAGCCCAATGTGGGGCTCGGTCCCAGAACCCTGGGATCATGACCTAAGCCAAAGGCAGATGCCCAACCAACTGAGCCACCCAGATGCCCGTAAAATGAAGTTTATCATAATAACCACTGGGATTGTTGTGTGGAATTAATGGCATATTAAGGATAAAATGCTGATCAATGTCTAGCATACCAAATATTATTATTATTTCATGCTTAACTGAACCTTGTCACAAACACCCATCTTTAATTAAAGTAGGGAAATTAAGTAATCCATAAGTGTGATGTGTTTAGTAGGCAAGCCTTCAAAGTATGCTGTCTCTAGGGGAAATTTTAGAAGTTATCCTCGGTGGTGAAAAAGTTTAGGAACATAGGTGTATGGGATTCCTATGTAATATCCAAAGGTTGGACCAGATGCCCAATTTTGATGGCTTTACTTGCCCTCTCAACATTAAAGAATCATGTGCACTAAAAATTCAGTGCATTGCTATACCTAATAAAGAAGCTGCAAAAACTACCTCAGAATCAAGTAACATTCATTTAGTGCTTGCTGTGTACCAATCTCCAGGATAGGCATTCAAGTGTATAAACCTGAGTATCTCCCCACAAAATAAGTAACTTGGGTAATCACTAAATTATTTTTCTGCGTTTTCTACGGTAACTAGTCAGGACACTGGTGAGGCATGATTTCTTAGCACCCCCATGATGTGAGCCATCGATGATATCTCAGATCCTGTCTTGAAACACATCTTTTTACAGGAAACCTCCCCAGTTTTGAGGAGCACGTTGAGGAGATTGCAAAACTCAGCGTGCCACTCACATCTCTTCCTAGAATACTGTGTCACTAGAAAATGCAACAGAGGCCCCTTTCTTGCATGACTGTCACGTACTATGGTCTGGCTCAGCCTGAGAAAGCACCAAGGGCAAAGGGGATGTGTTTTCCCCTGGAGAACTTTTCCTGTCCTATGAAGTACACACAAAGGGCTGCCCAGTTACCTACTAGACAATGAATGAAAACCAGTATGTGCAAAGAGGAACATAAATGTCCTTTCTTCTCCTGGCTGTTCAGTTGTTTTATAATGTATTCACATGCCACAGTCTAGCAGCTGTGTTCTTCACCTGGGATTTCAGTGGAAGTGGGTCGAACAAGAAATCTAGAGCATACAGTCTGGGATGTCATCTCTAAACTGTCCTCACTGCCTCCCCTCCCTAAGTACCGCCAACAGTCCAACACTCAGATTTACCTGGAGCCTTTCCTCACTATTGGAACATCCTTCCCCCTTTGCCCTGCCAGTCCTGCCTGAGCCATTTCTTGCAAATTTTAGCCCAGCAAGACACTCCCCCATGCCTCAAAATCCGCTCATTTGGATGCCAATCTCTACTCCATATTTTCTTATTAAATCATGTTTTTTTCTTTTACGTAGGCTCCACACCCATGTGGAGCCCAATATGGGCCTTGAACTTGCAACCCTGAGATGAAGAGCTGGGCTGAGATTAAGAGTTGGCGCTTAACCAACTGAGCCACCCAGGTACCCCAATCATGTCTTTTCTATTCACTTTGTCACCTAATGCCATACTTCCTTACTCTGTGATCTATTTCATATATACATGACCTGAAGGTTTACAACGAGACTGCCATTCCCAGAGTGGTGGGAAACCCTCAAATTCTCTACATCCTATCTCCCACAAATACCTGAAAGGGAATCACTGCCTGCTATTTAATTCACAGACCAAACATCAGTTCTCATTTTGTGTTTAAAAGTTACATGTAACAGGTTCTAATGGCCACATAAGTCCTGTGGAAAGTGATAGTTTGGGAAATAAATATGTATTTTTCAGACTGTCAAAAGAAAGCTAATGCTTTGCCATTTTGCCACTATGAAAAGTAGGGCTGTGCAGTCTGCCTGGGCAGAGTCTGGCTGCACAGTATAGATTATAGTCGAAACTGCGGCAGCCTTTTTCTGGCTCCGTCATTGTTTCTAGCCTTCCCCGTACTTCTTTGCCCACTTCAAATGTTAAAGAGCACTAGGAATTTTCTTCTAAATACAGACAAAAGTTTGCAAACAGTTGTAACCCTCTTGTCTTGTGTGAAACCTCCATCTTGTACAGGAGGTGTGTGTGTGTGTGTGTGTGTGTGTGTGTGTGTGTTGAGCCTAAGTTTAGCTTTCCTTGGGATAACCAATTTAAATCCAGGTTAAACATTTTTTATGCTTTTGGGGCCTGGGTGGTGGTTCAGTCAGTTAAGCGTCTGGTTTTGGCTCAGGTCATGATCCCAGAGTTCTGGGATTGGAGCCCCGCATCAGCCTCCCTCCTCAGCAGGAAGCCTGCTTCTCCCTCTCTGTCTGTTGCTCCCCCTGTTTGTGCTCTCTCACTCGCTCTCTGTCAAATAAACAAAATCTTTAAAAAAAAAACACATTTTTTTAATACTTCTAAATAAACTGGCTTTAAAAGTTCCGGTTATGCCCTTTACCCCCTTGAAGAGAATCCTTGTAGGCACTTGCCTTTAGGTAGACCATCTCTAGGCTGTTTTCTTGCTGTGATCTCTATGCCACTGTACTTGAGGCCCAATTCAACTTCCTTCTAGACTGCTCTCCACAAAGATGCAGGTTCTAAAGGCCTCTTCCCTATCCTACCATTCCTACTCCTGCCACAAGGCCACCCTGACCCCTTGCTGCTCTCTGCCTAGGTGGGTAGTGTCTGTATTCCTGAGAGCCAGGCGGTTAAAGTCTCCCACATCCAATCATAACCTTTCCTACCATCTTACCTTTTCAAGTCCTCTTCTCTATTCGTTCCACCTAAGTGTGTATTCACTAGAATCTAAACATACTATGAGTCATCCTGCAGCTTCTGTGTGTACTGCCTTTTCCTGAAGTTCTCCACATTCCTCTGGGATTTTTGTATCCTGTACATTCCTCAGGACCCACTCAAAAGCTTATCTTTTTTACTTCAATGGTTCTTTTCATCTTTGAAGGCCCACAGCACTTAATGTGCTCAGCACTCATTTTCCCAAATGGGATGGTGTGATAGAATGGTTATTAGCCACAGAGTTCTTTCACTTCTGTATGTATGTGACTTTGCAGCACCTCCCATGAAGGTAGAGTCTGTTTCTCTACTCCCTGCATCTGGGCTGTTTTTATAACTTGCTTTGGTCAATAAAATGCAGTGTGTGTAGCTCTGTGTGCCTTCTGAGCCCAGGTTTTAGGAAGTCTTGTAGCTTTCCCCTTGCTCCCTAGGAACCCTGAAACAACCTTGTAAAGAAGCCCAGCTAGCATGCTGGAGGAAGAGAGAATGTGGCAAGAGAGGTCAGTCGACAGCCATCAGACATGTGAGTGAGGCCATATTAGAACATTGAGCCCCAGTCACATTGCCAGATGACTAACCATATGAGGGACCCTAAGAAAGACTAACAAAAGAACCACCTAGCTGATTTTACCCCAGACTGCTGATCCACAGAACTGTGAGCACATAAAATGGTTGTTATTTTAAGCCACTAAATTTTGGGGTGTTTTGCTATGCAGTAATAAATCACTGAAAGGGCATGGTTTATACTGTTGTATTCCCAGGGCCTAGAAGACATACTCATGGCAGGTTTTCCTTAAGAGATTATTGTGGATCGCTGTCATTGTGGTGTCAGTCCTCTCCTTATTTAATAGACAAATAAGCTTACAAACCTTCATATCTCTCCCTAGCTTTCAACAGTTCGAAGCTTGGGCTCAACACTGTCTTCAGGAACACCTTGCAGTTTTTCTGTTCTTGGTGATTCACATGCACTTATAATTAGGGGGGCACTTAGAGATTGTCTCAGACAACCCCTTTTAGTTATGAATGAGGAAAGGAATGCTCAGATAGGAAAAAACCATAAAAATGGCTTATTCAGGTCATATGTTGGCAGTATCAATACCAGAACCCACATTTCATGCAGATCGTTACTTAGTAGGTTGCTTATTTGGTGCTTGGTTCATGTGTGTAAAACTGCTTCACTGATCAGACTGGAGAAGTTCTTTGGAGGCAGGGATAATTTTACTTCTGCCTTTTCATACTTTCCTGCTATCCCCAAAGACAAACCAATGACCACTGGACATATAGATAGTCAATAAATACTTATTGATTAATTGACATTTGAAAAGCAGTTATGCTCAAACTGTTCTATATCTTTTTTGTAAGGTTGCCAAGTTTTTGAAGAAATTACTGAAGTATAATTGGCACACAGCATTAGTTTCAGGTGTACAACATAGTGGTTCAACAATTCTGTATTCAGTGCTAACCACGATAAGTGTAGTCACTGTCTGTCACCAGACACTGTTACAGTTTTTTTTTTAAGATTTTATTTATTTATTTGACAGAGATCACAAATAGGCAGAGAGGCAGGCAGAGAGAGAGAGAGGGAAGCAGGCTCCCTGCTGAGCAGAGAACCCCATGTGGGACTCGATCCCAGGACCCTGAGATCATGACCCGAGCCGAAGGCAGCGGCTTAACCCACTGAGCCACCCAGGCGCCCCTGTTGTTATAGTTTTATTGACTACATTCCCTAAGTTGTACTTACCACATCTGTGACTTATTTTATAACTGCAGATTTTTACCTTGTAATCCCCGTTATCTATTTCACTCATACCTCCACCCACCTCCCCTTTGTCAATTACTGGTTGGTTCTCTGTACTTAAGAGTCTGATTTTTTTCTCTTTTTTTCCCTGTTTGCTCATTTGCTTTGTTTCTTAAACTCTACACAAGAGTGAAATCATATGGTATTTGTCTTTCCCTGACTTATTTCATGTAACATTAACACACTCTAGGTCATCCATGTTGTTGCACAGAGCAGGATTTCCTTCTTTTTCTGGCTATGTAATATTCCTGTGTGTGTGTATCACATCCTTTCATCTGTGGGTGAACACTTGAGTTGCTTCCATTTCTTGTCCATTGTAAATAACACTGCTGTAGACATAGGCGTGCATTTATCTTTTCAAAGTAGTGTTTTTGTTTTCTTTGGGTAAATACCCAGTAGTGGAATTACTGGGTCATACAGTATTTCTGTCTTTAGTTTTTTGAGGAACCTCAGTGTTTTCCGTAGTGGCTGCACCAATGTACATTCCCACCAGTAGTGCACAAGGGTTCCTTTTCCCCCACATCCTTGCCAACACTTGTTATTTCTTGCCTTTTTGTTACTAGCCATTCTGACCGATGTGAGGTGGTGTCTCATTGTAGGGAACTGTTCTGTATCTTATTTGTGTGGTAATTAAAACTGTATGCATTTTTTAAAAACTTGAATTGTATATTAAGAAGGATAGATTATGCTGTGTGTAAATTTTTAGAATTAAGGTGTAATTCAAGGCAATTATGCTGAAGAAATCCATTTATTTGATAAATGTGGCAAATATATAGGTTACATGTTACCGTGAGAAAAGGAATTTGGACCTTTGAAAATAAATTTCACCTAAGTACTCAACGTTAGTTTCCTTCCTCCTTGCACACAAATGCTTCAGGATCAACTGTCAAGACTGCTAAAGAAAGCATACATGCCCTAGGAGATCACTGGATCTCAGATGACTTCTAAGATCCTCTGACTGGTTTGAAAGGTAAATAAATGACTATTTTGGAATGCTTGCGTAAAGTAAAATATATAAGCACCACCGCACTATTCTAAAGCTGGCCCCTTAGAACCTTAATTTTACTTACAAAGACTTACTCAGGTATAAAATAAACTATTAGCCCTCTGTTAATAGAAATTACTTAGAAATTAAAAGTAATACAAAAAAGATGGCCAAATATTCTTTCACTGTTATACTGGAATATTGACTAACAGGTCCACCCAAGGATTATTTAGTTCTCTGGGGGAATTGCACCATTGGGGGGGACATTAACTTAAAAAAATTTTGTCAGGTAGAGATGTAAAAATTCTGTTTGGTAGAAGAAATAATCCCAGAGAGTACAGATTAACTGTCCTATAGGACAGTGACTACTTTTCTATCCACTTTAGGTATCTTATTGTAGCATTTTTAATTTTAGTACCGATGCATACTAAATCTCTCCAGTATTCTTTGAATCAGCCTGGTTCCCTCACTAATAAAGTAGTCTTTGACATGTGTTCACTCTGTATTTGTATGAGTCATGTTTTTAATTTTGAAAATTATATTTTTGATACCAGAAATATCCTACAGCATTGCCTGTGGATCATGCCCTATCCTGTACAAAGTCCCCAAATCCACTACTGATTGCTAGTTTTAATGCTATACCAGCACCCTGAAATATGTTTGTGATCATCCTGGTACCATACAGGAAAAACACTGGATACCTCAGCAGAATGCTGCAGAAAGACTTTCTGGAACTGCTCTCACAAAATGAGAAACTGATGTTCCTTCCTATCATGTTATTTTTCTATTTATAAGCCAACAGGATGACATTAAGAACCTTTGTTTTAGGAGATCCAGAGCAAACAGACTCACACTGGGCCCTTCTTTCCTGTCAAACACTATTCCTTATAATCTACTTTTGCTAGTAATGGCCATAAAATAACTATATTGGAGCAATAAAAATTGATAAACTACCAGCTGCCTCAAAAATCTAATAGCTTTGGCAAAATATACTGCTGCTCATTGTGATAGAGCCTCCTTTTCCCTAACAGGTTTTATTTTAACACTTTCCTTTTTACACTACTGAACAGCATAATCAAATCAACAATTCAGCAAATGCCCAGTGTGTTCCAAACACTAGGCACTTCTCAGCCCTGACCACCCTCACCCGCCCTCTGCCTCAAGCAGGCTCCACTGGTACTCTGTCAGTCACTGATTTGCAGTTGCCTAAGATGATAATGGAGAACAGAGTGAGCCCAAATGGAGGGTTGCAGTCTGTCCTGTCAGCACCCACAGAATCAAGCAAAAGGGTGCATCTTTTTCGCATTAATAAAAGCTTAGTTATCTACAAGACCACTGAGTATTAAATACATACAAATTTGAAACAGCCTATGAAACAGGAAGGGCAGATTAAAACATGGTTCACTAACAACTGGTATTTATAAATATTCTGAATCAGCTTGATGACTTTATTGAAAGAGGCATAAAACAAATATCTTGCAATAAACACTGATTCAGAAATTATCGAGATGTAGTGTCCATTCATACAGAGACCAAAGTGCCAACTTCCCATGCAGTGTAAGGAATCTTCTGCAGAGAAATTCTGAACCAAAATTCTGAAACACTGGGGAGGCGGGGGTGGAGTGGGTTAAGGATATGAGCCATAAGTAGGGGAAAAATTTTCAGCCCATTTTTTCCTGGTGATTATTAAAACAAAGTCCTTTAATATTTCACCATAAAGTGTTTTTGAAAAAGTAATCAGTTGGGCCCACTTCTGCCCTAGAATGTAGAGAGCTGGAAGGAGCATTGCTCCCACCCTTAAAATTGTAAAATGCCTGACTGACTTCAGATTCATGATTTTTATTGAACCCATCAGAAAGAAGTAGTTTGCTTAAGTATTTGTTGAGAGTATTTTTTGAGAGGACTCTTTGTTCAAAAATTGGGTCATTTTTAACTTTGATAGTTTGTTTTCTTGCTGTTGAGGCTTTTTTTTAATTAAGTTTATTTATTTTTAAGTAATCTCTACCACCCGACATGGGCCTCGAACTTACAACCCTGAGATCAAGAATCACACTCTCTACCAACTGAACCAGCCAGGCCCCGTATGTATTTATTTTAAGTAATCTCTTCAGCCAGCATGAGCCTTGGACTCCCCACTGGAGATCAAGTCACATGCTCCTCTTACTGAGCCAACCAGGCACCCCTCTTACTGTTAAATTTTGAGAGGCTTTTTTTTTAATATTCTGGATAAAAATTCCTTGTTGGTTACATAATTTATCAACAAATATTTTCTCTTAATCTGTGGATTGGCTTTTCATATTCTTAACAGTGTCCATCACCAAGCAAGATTTTAATTTTTATGAAGTCTGATTTATCATTTTTTAAATGACTCATTAACTCTAGGTCATGAAGATTTTCTTCTGTGTTTTCTTCTAAAACTTCTAAAGTTATATGTTTTACATTTAGGTTTATGCCCATTTCCAGTTAATCTTTGTATATGATGTGAAGTTTAGGTAAAGGTCTGGTTTTTACATGTGGATATCTTATTGTTAGAGAACCATCTGTCCAAGACTCTCCTTCTTCCTTTAGATTGTTTTTGTACTTTTGTCAAACATCAATTGGCTATAATTCTGTGGGTTGATATCTGAACTGTTGTTCCATTGATCAGTTTTTATCCCTCTACCAATACCACTATCTTGATTACTGTAGCTTTACTGTAAGCCTTAAAATCAGTGTGGTTTCTGTAACTATTCTTTGTAAAATTTGTTTTAGCTATTCTGGATCTTTTGCTGTTCTTTATAAATTTTAGAATCAACTTGTCTATATTTACAAAAAGCTGCTAGGATTGTTACTGGAATTAGATTAAAGCCAATGATGAATCTGATGAATGTGGATAATTGACATCTTTAATATGCTGAACATTCCACAACATGAATATAGTATATTTTACCATTTACTTAGATTTTCTTTTTTTCTTCTGTCAGTGTTTTGTAGTTTTCAGCATATAGATCCTGTCCATGTTTTGTTAGATTTATACCTAAATATTTTATTTCTTTGGAGCTATTATAAATAATATATTTTTAAAATAATAGTTTTATTTTTTAATATTTTATTTATTTATTTGACAGAGAGAGAGATAGCGAGAGAGGGAACATAGGCAGAGGATGTGGGAGAGGGAGAAGCAGGATTCATGCTGAGCAAGGAGCCCAGTGCAGGGCTTGATCCCAGGACCCTGGGATCATGACCTGAACCAAAGGCAGTCTCTTAACAACTGAACCACCCAGATAAAAATAATAATTTTCTAATTGTTTATTGCCACCACACAGAAATATGATTTATTTTTGTATTGACCTTATATCCTACTCCCTTGTTAAGCTAACTGGTTGTTATAGGACTTTAAGAAATTAGATTCCTTGATATATTTTATTTTAAGCAAACAGTCATGTTTAGGGGTAGGGATAGTGGCATTGATTTATTTTTTTAAGATTTTATGTATTTATTTATTTGACAGAGAGTGAGCAAGAGAACATAAGCAAGAGGAGTGGCAGAGGGAGAGAGAGAAGCAGGCTCCCCGCTGAGCAGGGAGCCTGATGCAGGTCTCTATCCCAGGACCCTGGGATCATGGCCTGACCCGAAGGCAGACGCTTAACCAACTGAGCCACTCAACTGCCCTGCCATTTTTTTAAGGTTTTATTTTTAATAATCTCTACACCCAAAGTGGGGCTCGACTTACAATGCCCCACTTGATCTTGATCCCAAGATCAAGAGTCACATGCTCCACTCAGTGAACCGGCCAGATGCTCCTTTATGCCATTTATTTATCTGCTTGTCCATCTAGCCATGGCATCCACCCATCCCTTACTGCACAGACCAGGACTTCTAGTATGATGTTTAATAGGAGCGGTGGGATAACACTGTGTGTCAACTATACAAAAAAAAATTTTTAAAGAAGGAGTAGTGAAAAAGGACATCATTTTCCTGTTTCATCTTCAAGTCTTTTTAAAAAAATATTTTTTATTTATTTATTTGACAGCACAAACAGGGGGAGCTGCAGGCAGAGGGAGAGGGAGAAGCAGGCTCCCCACTAAGCAGAGACCCCCATTCAAGGCTCCATCCCAAGACCCTGGTATCATGACCTGAGCTGAAGGCAGACACTTAACCAACTGAGCCACCCACGTGCCCCCATCTTCAAGTCTTTAATCTTGAAGTTCATTTATCTGGTTGAAGAAGTTCCCCTGTATTCCTAGTTTTCTGAGAGTTTCTATCATGAGTGCATGATAAATTTTAGACTTAATATGGTTGATTACATTGCTTGGTTTTTGGACATTGAACCTGCCTTGCATTCCTGGAGTAAACCCCACTTGTTTGTAGTGTTTTATATATTGCTATTAGATTTGCTAATATTTTGTTGGGGGTCTTTAGTTCTATTTTCATGAGGGGTATTGGTCTAGAGTTTACTGCATTTGTCTGGATTTGGTATCAGGGCTTAATAAAATGAGTTGGGAAGGATTGCCTCCTCTCCTGTTTCCTGGAAGAGATCTTGCAGAATTGGTGGTGTTTTTTCTTTAAATGTATTTTGAAATTTGCCAGTGAAACCATCTGGGCCTGGGTATAAAGATTTTTGTTTATTTGAGAGAGACAGAGCATGACCGGGGGGAGGGAGAGAAGCAAAGGGAAAAGCAGACTCCCTGCTGAGCAGGGAGCCCAACATGGGGCTCAGTCTTAGAACCCTGAGATCATGACCTGAGCTGTAGGCAGATGCTTAACTGACTGAGCCACCCAGGCACCCCTTAGCTGTGAGTTTAATTTCCCTAATAGATATGGCATTATTTGGGTTGTCTATTTCATCTTCAATGAATTTGGGGAGTTTGTGGTTTTTGAGCAGTTTTGAGCATTTTTGTTCTCTAATTTATGTGCATAGAGTTATTCATCATATCCCCTTATTATCCTTTCAGTGTTTACAGGGTTTATAGTGATAATCCCCTCTTTCATTCTTGATGTGACTATTTTGAGTGTTCTCTTTTCTTTTCTCTGTCAGTCTTGCTAGAGGTTTATCAATTTTATTGATCTTTTCAAAGAACCAGCTTTTGTTTTCATTGATTTTTGTCTATTTTTCTGTTGTTTTCAGGTTCATTGATTTCTGCTTTATCTAGATTATTTCCTTGTTCAGCTTGCTCTGGATTTATTTTGCTCTTCTTTTTCTAGTTCCCTAAGGTAGAAGTGTAGATTGTTTATTTGAGACTTTTTTTTTCCCTAAAAGAGAATTTAATGCTATTAGTTTCCCTATAAACACTACTTCAGCTGTAACCCACAAATTGGGTTATGTTGTATTTTCATTTTTTAAAATTCAGAATATTTTTCTAATTTCTCTTGAAAGTTTCTCTTTGATTAATGGATTATTTAGATGTATGCTATCTAATATCTAAGTGTTTGGAACTTTTCCTCCTATCTCTGTGTTGTTGTTTCTATTTTAATTTTCTTATGGTCATGGAGCAGCATATTCTTTATCATTTCAATTCTTTTATATGTGAGGTTTGTATTATGACCTAGGATATGGTCCGTGATGTTGAAATAATATATATTCTGCTATTGTCAGGTAGAGTGTTCTTTATTATGTCAGCTAATGCCACTTGGTTGATAATGATATTCAGTTCTTATAAATTCTTGCTGATTTTCTGTCTACTCGTTCTATGTTTTAGAGAGGAGTATTGAAGCCTCCAACTATAACTGGATTTTTCTACTACTAATTTTAGGTCTGACAGTTTTTGCTTCACATATTTTGAAGCACTGTTGTTAGGTGTGTACACATTTAGGATTATTAAGTCTTTTGAGTGAGTTAATAACCTTTTAGCATTATGTCATGTCTCTCTATATCCCACTTTATCCTTGTCGTTTTCTTTGCTCTGAATTCTTTCTTTAATCATTGTTTGCATTATGAATCTTTATTCATCCTTCTGCTTTTCACCTACCTGTATCATTATATTTGAAGTGATTTTCTTACAGACAGTGTATAGTTCAGTCATATTTTAAAAATCTATTCTGACATTCTTTATCTTTTAATTGTATGTTTAGGCCATAACACTTAATGTAACTATTGATATGCTTGGTTTAGGCCTACCATTTAATTACTTCTTTGTGTTAACCTCTTTATATTTCCCTTTTTTCCACTTCCCTGCCTTCTTTTGGGTTATTTCAGCATTTTTAGTGCTCCATTTTAACTTATCTACTCTGATACTTGAGTTTATCTCTGCATATTTTTGTGGTTACACTAGGAATTATAATACACTTATTTAGCTTTGTACAGTCTGCTTATTATTAATACTTTATCACTTCAAGAGGAATGCAGAAACCTTACCCTTTCCCTCCCACTGTTTATGTTAGAATGTTCTTATGTTACATCTATTGAAAATCCCTTCACACATTATCATTTTTGCTGTCAGTTGTCAAACATATTTTAAAGAACTGAAGAGAATAGTGTATTTACCCAAATATTTTCCATTTATGTTGCTGTTCGTTTGTCCCTAATGTCTGTCTGCTCTAATTTTCCAACTGTCTGAAGAACTTCCTATAGCAATTCTTTTAGAGCAGTTTGCTGGCTATAAATTTTCATTTCCGGAGGATATTTTTGCTGGATATAGAATTATGTGTTGACAGTTCTTTTTTCCCCACACTTCAAACATGTTGTGCCATTTCCTTCTGACCTTCATGGTTTCTGACTTTTAAAAATCCATTGTAATGTCAAATAATGTACCCCTATAAAAGGTAATAGATACTCCTATAATGTAAAGTTTTTGTCTGGCTGCTTTCAAGATTTTTTTCTTTGTATTTTTGTTTAGCAGTTTGATTTGGATATGTCTGGACATGGATTTTTTTCAGGTTTATCCTGTTTGGGTTTTTTCATGGCTCAGACTATTCAGGGTATCATAAGTAGGCTCTAGATTCCAGAATATCCTAGAATAATTATGATAAAAGACTTGTATTGAAAGTGTCTTTGCTTCATAGGGATGTGCACACAATAGAAATAGAAATATTTGCTATATATCCCAGACAGAAATTAACATGAGTTTAGGAAATTATAGTTGTAACTATGCAATGTGGAAGAGTGTTGCAAATGGACTATGTTTGGGGGGAATTGAACTCCTGAAAGAATGAGTACATTTTGGGACAGCAGTCAAGATGGCGGAGAAGTAGCAGCTGAGACGACATCAGGTAGCAGGAGATCAGCTAGATAGCTTATCAAACCATTGCGAACACCTACAAATCCAACGGGAGATCAAAGAGAGGAAGAACAGCAATTCTGGAAACAGAAAATCGGCCACTTTCTGGAAGGTAGGACTGGCGGAGAAGTGAATCGAAAGCGACGGGAAGATAGACCGCGGGTGAGGGGCCGGCTCCCGGCAAGCGGCGGGGCAACGGAGCACTAAATTGGGACTTTTAAAAGTCTGCTCCACAGAGGGACATCGCTCCAGAGGCTAAACCGGGGTGAAGCCCACACGGGGTCAGCGTGGCCCCAGGTCCCGCAGGGTCACAGAAGGATCGGGGGTGTCTGAGTGTCGCAGAGCTCGCAGGTATCGGAGCGGGGAAGCCGGCCACAGAGACAAAGCCGAGGAGTGAGCTCTCAGCTCGGGGTTACCTTGAACCGGTCGCAAGCTGGGTGAGCTCAGAGCGCGGCCAGAGGCGAGGGAGATGGGAGTAGCCAGGGCTTTTCTCTGAGGAGTGGAGCCCCGAAATCTCAGCTCTTCCAGGCCGGAGACTAGGAGGCCGCCATTTTCATTCCCGTCCTCCGGACTCTACGCGCTCAGGGAACAAAAGCTCCCGAAAGTGAAACCGAGAGGATTACTCAGCCCGGCCCCTGGGAAGGGCGGTGCAGCTCTGCCTCGGGCAAAGACACTTGAGAATCACTACAACAGGCCCCTCCCCCAGAAGATCAAAGGAAATCCAGCCAAGACCAAGTTCACTTAACAAGGAGAGCAGCGGAACTCCAGAGGAGGAGAAAGCAATGTGCGGAATTCATGGCTTTCTCCCCATGATTCTTTAGTCTTGCAGTTAATTCAGTTTTTTCTTTAAAGGGCATTTTCCTAGGGTCTTTGCCACCCTTTTAGTATTTTATTTGCTCCTTCATATAATCTTAT
>PISX010016323.1:0-46611 GCA_004024625.1 Mellivora capensis
CCAGGTCTCTGTAGACAAGTCTGCTGCCAATCTAATATTTTTACCATTTTATGTTACAGACTTCTTTTCCCGGGCTGCTTTCAGGATTTTCTCTTTGTCGCTAAGACTTGTAAATTTTACTATTAGGTGACGAGGTGTGGACCTATTCTTGTTGATTCTGAGGGGGGTTCTCTGCACCTCCTGGATTTTGATGCTTGTTACCCTTGCCATATTAGGGAAATTCTCTACAATAATCCTCTCCAATATACCTTCTGCTCCCCTCTCTCTTTCTTCTTCTTCTGGAATCCCAATTATTCTAATGTTGTTTCGTCTTATTGTGTCACTTATCTCTCGAATTCTCCCCTCGTGGTCCAGTAGCTGTTTGTCCCTCTTTTGCTCAGCTTCTTTATTCTCTGTCATTTGGTCTTCTATATCACTAATTCTTTCTTCTGTCTCATTTATCCTAGCAGTAAGAGCCTCCATTTTTGATTGCACCTCACTAACAGCCTTTTTAAATTTCAACTTGGTTAGATTTTAGTTCTTTTATTTCTCCAGAAAGCGCTTTTATAATTCCAGAGAGGGTTTCTCTAATATCTTCCATGCCTTTTTCGAGCCCGGCTAGAACCTTGAGAATTGTCATTCTGAACTCTAGATCTGACATATTCCCAATGTCTGTATTGATTAGGTCCCTAGCCTTTGGTATTGTCTCTTGTTCTTTTTTTTGTGGTGAGTTTTTCCACCTTGTCATTTTTTCCAGATAAGATTATATGAAGGAGCAAATAAAATACTAAAAGGGTGGCAAAGACCCTAGGAAAATGCTCTTTAAGGAAAAAATTGAATTAACTGCAAGACTAAAGAATCATGGGGAGATAGCCATGAATTCCGCTCTTTGCTTTCTTCTCCTGTGGAGTTCCGCTGCTCTCCTTGTTAAGTGAACTTGGTCTTGGCTGGATTTCTTTTGATCTTCTGGGGGAGGGGCCTGTTGTAGTGATTCTCAAGTGTCTTTGCCCGAGGCAGAGCTGCACCGCCCTTACCAGGGGCCGGGCTAAGTAATCCGCTCGGTTTCGCTTTCGGGAGCTTTTATTCCCTGAGCGCTTTCCGTAGAGTTCCGGAGGACGGGAATGAAAAATGGCGGCCTCCCAGTCTCCAGCCTGGAAGAGCTGAAATTTTGGGGCTCCACCCCTCAGAGAAAAGCCCCAGCTACTCCCATCTCCATCTCCCTCGCCTCTGGCCACGCTCCGAGCTCACCCAGCCTGCGACCGGTTCAAGGTAAACCTGTGCTGAGAGCTCACTCCTCGGCTCTGTCTCTGTGGCCAGCTTCCCTCTCCGATACCTGTGAGTTCTGCGACACTCAGACACCCCCGATCCTTCTGTGACCCTGCGGGACCTGGGGCCACACTGACCCCGTGTGATCTTCACCCCGGTTTAGCCTCTGGAGCGATGTCCCTCCGTGGAGCAGACTTTTAAAAGTCCCAATTTAGTGCTCCATGGCTCCGCCACTTGCCGGGACCCGGCCTCTCCTCCGCGGTCTATCCTCCCGTCGCTTTCGATTCACTTCTCTGCCCGTCCTACCTTCCAGAAAGTGGCTGATTTTCTGTTTCCAGAATTGCTGTTCTTCCTCTCTTTGATCTCCCGTTGGATTTGTACGTGTTCGCAGTGGTTTGATAAGCTATCTAGCTGATCTCCTGCTACCTGATGTAGTCTCAGCCTGCTACTTCTCCGCCATCTTGACTCTCTGAGGAGTACATTTGAAACAGAGTTCTAGTCATGCTGCTCTGAACGTGTATCATCTCTACCTTCAATTCTCAATAGCAACTTTGAGTCTGTTTGTTCTACCCCCACCTGTTTCCTCCAACACACAGCCTATATTAATTCATTGTTGGATTCCTACACACCTCGCTGGGATCCTAACTGTTCCAAAACTTTCCCTGTGCTTTCCACCGACAGAGCTCATCATCTCTCCCAAAAGACTGACTCTTCAAGGCCTTTTTGTGTCCTTTCCCTAATTTCCTGCTTCTACAGCCTTGAACCACCTATAATTTCAAAGCCCTGGCATAATTTCACTAACCCTAATAAGGAATCTTATCAATGAAATAATAACTGCACATTTGAAACTAGTCTCCTTTCACCCACTGGTCTAACCAATGAACAATATAGTATGACTCTAAATTATTTTTTTACTCTAAATTCTTAAAATTTCTAGGTTTTTTTCCTCCTCCAAGATTCTAATTACCATTACTGAAGGGTAGATTTGTGACAGACTGCAAAGCATCTTCAAGATATTTTATCTTATACACAAAGATAACAGTTGAGGATTTCAGTGAGGTTGGAGGTGTCATGTCCTAGGGTGGAAAGACAAGGACTACCTATGGAGTAACAAGGAAGAAGGCTTTGGATAGCCTGAGGAAGAATTATGATAATAATTTGCTCTAAAATCGGTATGTGATTTCTATACCGGTAGCCCTAAAGATTACCATATAACTTAGCATACTCTAATTTTCAAATACAATTTCAAGTTAAATGTAAAAACTTCAAAACTTCAAATCTGTCATCTTTCATGGTTTTGTTTTTAATTTTGACTCTATCTAGAAATTCATAATTTTCTAATTCTAAATATTTTAGAACATTTTCATAAACCAGATTCCTTAGGAGTGCCTGTGCTAGGAATTCTGTGTGTATATGATGCAGGAAGGAGCGCTCTCAGGAGAAGGGGCCTGAGAGAAGTAGGATAGGAATAGGGAAGAAGATTAAGTCAGGCAAGGATGAGGTTTCGACCAGAGGCTAGCTTCAGCCTTATGGCACAAGATGTTCTGGTACGTGAACTAAATCACAAAGATTTTCTCTACCATGAGGCAAGAGGGCCAGGTTTATGATCCTCATTTCAGTCAGTCATTGACTGATGGCTATCCCTGGCAATGAAGGTAGACAGGTTTGGGATAGGATGTATAACTTCCCAGGCAGCTTTGATCTTATTGAGCTGAAGGAAATTCTCCAGTGAAAGCCTTTAAGCCTTTAGTTGCCAACATTCATCCTGCTGGTAAAAGAAAATTTTTTTAAAATTTTTTTTTAAAGGGAGAAAATTTTTTTAAAAAGGACCCACTACAATCTTCAAAATAAAATAAATAATATTTGGATATAATGGGCATAAATACAGGCTAAATAAAGGCAGCATTAGGACTTAGTTTTAGCTACTTTTTATAAGAAGAAGCCTTGTCAATTCTAGGCTTATTCTATTGAGTTTGTTGAAAAAGTAGACTGTTTTACCATAGATCTCACAAAATATGTTTTTACAGGTCTGCCTATAAATCACATCTCTAGTTAGTCTGAGAACTTCTAAATTATTCAAGTTAAACGGACTATTTTATCTTGGACTATCTAAAATGTCTAATGTTTAATGCCAGTTACCTTTGTTAGATATCAAGAGAAATTTCCTATTTCTACTTAAATTGAATAAAGTTTTGAATTTGAATAATTTCTAATTCAGAGGTGAAAATCCCAGAAAAGAACTGATAACTTTGATACCTCAAAATTAGCAATTCATATTTATACAAGGATAGTAGAATCATCAATTTTCTTTATATATAAACATGTATTCTCTTGGTAAAGAAAAAAAATGATCTCAAGAGAATTCTTTGAGTCATTTTGTGCCTTCCTACAAGTGGTATATAACTTCCTTCCTATTAGTTTTGACAAGATGATAATCATCGTTGTTGGTAATATTACAATCATCTGCTTCTCTCATGTATTTAGAACACTTACGAGAGGAAGTCCTTTTTAAAATAATTTGGTAAAGATATTTTTTAAAATTCCAAAATTGAATTTGCATACCTGACATCACTACAATTAAAAATACTTACACAGAAAAAGCTTGTTCTTGATGTTTACTAGTTATTGAACATTCATCATGTTGCATGCAATGCTCTTTTGTTTTCTTTCCCTCCTCCAAAGAAATGGAAATCATTTTATTCAACTCTAGCCAGCAAGGAAGAATTCTCTCCAAAGATGTATGCGTTTATGCACATTTACAATCTCCTGAGGGTGATCTATAATACCTGTTTTCAATTAAAGTGCAAAAAATACCCTGTATAATGCATGTTCTGTCAGAAAAGCAATATGGGAAACGAACGCTAACATGTCATGAGGCTGCTACATCACTTCATATAGAAAAGGGAGGTCAATCAATCAGTATTTGAAATAAAATTGCTGGTATGCATTTTATGTGAAATACTGCAGTGCATGTTTAAAAAGGAAACACATTAGGAAAACCAACTTCTCAAAGTTTTTGCATTATAATTGGTGGCACCTTAGTATGATAGGAGCCAAAAAGAAGAAAACAAATTCTTACCTTGGGTACCTGAGTGGGAAGAAATAGTACTGATGGGATGTGAAATTAATGAAGACTTGGAGTAAAAGAAAGGACACAAAAAGAAGAGGGGATGCCTTTCCTTATAATCTCCTTAGGATATAAGCAGAGGGTTGCTTCACAGAGTAAATAATTCCTAAACCTATCAGTAATGGGAGGGGGAAAAGCCTCAAAATAAGTTTCGCAGAATAAGCAAATCTTTGCATACCTCCAAACTTGGAAATAAAACCTTAAGATCTTTCAGAGAAAAATGTTGCAAACCTTCTAAGATGATTCATAGTGTTAGCCCTGTAGCCTCTTGAGACTTATACTGAGAGACTTCTGTGAACCTTAATTCACTTCCCAATGAGTAGCCTTGACAGATTCAAGAATAAAACATCAAGGATCAGTCAATTGTCATTCTCTTGCCTACCCTGGCAATTCATTTGGCATTGTGTGGACCTACACATAGAGCTTAGCATTAAAGACTCTGTGAAGAACACTTGAAATTGAAATGTTTGAAATTTCAAAGGACTTAAATGAAGTTGGGTTATCCTGGCCTCATTTTTCTGGCCAGTGAAGGCTTTTCAGGGAGTGAAAGCCTACATTTTAGCAGTGTATTCTACATAATTAAAAGAATCTTCACATAAGACATCTGTTTTAATTAAAGCTAGAAAATGGAATGCTTCATTGGAAAAACAAAGCTATCTCTTTTCTCAGCTTTCTAGTCTGTAGGTACTTTCCTGAATTTAAAATCAGAAATGTTTAAGTGGTAACAGCAATACATTGGCAGATCTCCCCAGCCCTCTGAAATATTAGAGTCATTTCCACTTGAGTATGCTCACATAATTAGTGTTCAACCCACCATCCACAGAGCTGGAATGTCTATGAATTTTGCCAGAAATAAAACACATAATCATCTGTTAGTTGTACTATGTTTTATGCTACTAACAACTAAAAGCTGTCCCCATTTGGGGATTTGAGTAGACCCTGCCAGGGGGCCAATGACAGGTAAAGAGAATGAATTGGAGCTGGCATTCCAGTCAAAGAGCTGGGAGAGAACAATGATGGTACTCAGTCAACTTTCGTAGAGAACAGTAGCATTAATTCCAGAAACACAGAACCAACGGACCAATCCAAAGGTGGGGAGAGGATGAAAAATGCATACACAGCCGGGCCAGGCTCTCTGAAATAGGAGAAGGGTAGTAGGATGAGTATGAAGCAAGGGTGACGCAAAACTGCTACTGCAAGTGTGACTGGTTACTGCTCTTTGCTGAGGCAGCAAGTTTTTCAAAGGGTGAGACTGGAGCAAAGGTGTGAGGTCAGGATAAACAGGTTAACAAGCAAGACTGAAATCTGCAACACGAGATAATATAGTAAAGGCTTCAGCGATGACACATTATAGATTATAGTGAGAAAATTCACATTTATTGTAGTGCCTGGTATAGAAAATGTATCAGAGCATTTTGTTGTCATTAAGATCCTTGCTTGCCAAACTCTCATTATATATAAATGTGCCTTTGTTACTCCAGTCACATGTTTAGTTTAACATTAAAGAGTATTCTCTAATATGCCCTACACTTATGCGTCTTAGCCTGAATTTCTACAATATCCATAGCATAGCAGGCATATCTGCTATGTATGATATGACTGGCCTCTTGGATATGGTACCCATATTGCCATCTACTGGAAATTACTTCAAATTACAGATAGACACACAAGATGAGCAAGGATGCTGCTAAAAGAAAACTCAATTCTATATACAGTGACATAATGGTGAAATTTCTGATGGATAAGAAAGGTACAAATAAGCACTGTGTGATAACTCAGCTTTCACTTCTAAATGAATATAGTCTGTGTGAATTTCTTCATTCAATGTGTCTTATCTGAGTTTGTTGGTGCAGTCAACACCTCATCACCTAATTGTTCTAAATGTTCTGTTTTTGATACATAGGGATGTTTCAAGCTTTAGTAAGAAAGAAAAAGCTGGGGCACCTGGGTGGCTCAGTCGTTAATCGTCTGCCTTCAGCTCAGGTCATGGAATTGAGCTCCACGTTGGGCTCCCTGCCACAGGGAGCCTGCCTCTCCCTCTCCCTCGCCCTTTCCCCCTCCCCCTGCTTGTGTTCCCTTTCTCACTTTGTCTCTCTCTGTCAAATAAATAAAATCTTAAAAAAATTTAAAATTAAGAAAAGAAAAACAGTTGGAATTTATTCCATAAAGAATACTGTATTTCTTAAATTCGTTATTCTAAACACTGATATTCTGATACTGCATATTCTTAGTATTCTTTTCATAATGTTTACTCAAAGAAAATAGAAAAGAAATGCCATGTGGCATAAAAAAGTATAATTTAAAGCAAATGGCACAGATATGTGAAAACCAAGGAAAATGTAATATAATGTGTCAAAATATAGACTTTAAAATTTCTTTTATTGTACAGCTGATAAATTAGGCCCAGAAAGACTAATGATAAAAATCACAATCATGTATTGATAACATTTAGAATAATACCAAGCCTTTGTGGAAGTATGATTTAATTTAATTGTAATTACACAAAGCCTTTTAAGAGGGTTCAATTTTCATTACATTTTAAAAAATAAGATCTTGAGGATCTAGAAAAGATTTTTTAAAAATAAAATTAAATATTTTGGGGGTACCAACAATGTATGGTATTTGTCTAAAAGAGAAGTGGGATTTCTTATTTCAAAAATGTGCTGATTCCAAATAAAAGTATCAAAAATTATATCATTATTACATATTATTATAATAGAAACTGTTTCATATAATAAAGTAGAACCATCAGAAAGCTTATTGTATTGGGAATTTTACATTCTTTTCTGGAAATTAACAAATGTTAAGAAATGAAAGAGTTCAGTATCTACCATTGATCAATATCTGTAAATATTGCAGAAGTGATTTGTATTTGCAACAGTGTACGTATACCTCTGCCTTCTGACCCTTGAATCACACTTATTCTTAAAATATACTGCATCAGTCTTGTAGAATTATATGATGGCAAAGATCCTTGAAAGCATATATGATTCATCCTGTTGACTGTACCTGGAAAAGCATGAGTCATGCTAGACAGGTGAGTCTTAATATTCAGTAACTACACAGTAGCAGAATCCATGAATCCTCTTCCAAATAAGTCCATTCTTGAATTCAATGGCCTTTGTTATCAAACAATCCTTGATATATACCTGAATTTATGCTGCCATAGGTTAAATTTATTTCCTCAGTGGAAAGAGCAACATGACATTATACACTTAGGATTTTATCAGCGAGTTCCACGGAATGACAGCTAATCACAAGAAACCTTGCCAAAAATCCCTTTCTTGTCAAAATTAATGTTTAAATATTAGGTTATGTTATATGCAAGTTTCAGCTTTCTCTTTTAAGGAATAAATTTGTTCATTTATCCGTATAGATCCCTTTGTATATTACAGGGTTATTGTTTTTAAGCTTAAGGGAAAGTTTCAGTATCCTGTTTTAGTTTTGACATTTCTGAAGAACAAATTATAAGTTCTTTACCTGGATTTCAGTATATTGATTTTTTTTTTTTAGTACTTTGGATTCAATTCTTTCTGTAGCAAGAGAACAATAGACTCATTACCCCAGGAGATTTACCCTTGGTCATACATTGGCTAGTATGACACAGAAACACTACAGAGAGAATATCCATCCAAAAAAGTTTGACTTAAAGAAAAAGAGGCTGTAATCCCTTTCCCAAGTCTCCACTCACCTTCCCTAAAGTCTGAAAGAAAGACAGTCTCTTAAATATTTTCCACTGCCACAGAACACTGATCCTGAATAGGTCTGGGTTTAACAATTGTATAACTGTTTAACTCTCCACCTTAGAAAGGACACTCAGGTTTAATGACATAGTTCAACTGCACTTGAACCATCACTGCACTTTGTGATATCTTCTAGGTACATCCAATCAAATCTATCACTGGTACTTGTGTCTACACCGTCTTACGTATTCATCTTCTCTTCTGATTTAATGATTTCAGTCTAAGAAAAACAATGTATCTTCTCTAACTAAATCAAGACTCTGAGCTGGCCTGGCATATAGAAATTCATTCCCAATGATGATGATCTTCAAGAGACCAATAATGTCATATAGTTTGTAACAGATTCTTTTTCATCTTAGTCTTTCTTCTTCTATCCCCTCTGGTTTAACTGCATCTTCTCCAAAATGGAAAGGTTCTTAGGAAGAATAAATTTGGCTAATGTAGCAGATTATCCGATTAGAATAACAAAATCACTCACTAAAACAATTAAGGGATTCATCCAGTCAGCAAGACTTCCTATAGCTATGTTATATGCAGCTCACTTTCCTGGGTGTTATAATTTCATGGGTAAATACATTCCATTAGAGGAAATATGTATTTTGGGAAAGTTTAATCTGAAATATATACTTGCATTTTGTTCTTTCAATTTGGTCCTTTGAACCTTAAAATACAAAAGATTTTATCTTGAGTATAGCATATTTTTGTCAGCATTGTATTTATACACTCCATCCAAATTGTATGCGTAGTTGAGGTTTGATGATTTTCAGAGCATTACGAGTTTTCATTGGATAATTATATCACAATCATTTACCCACCCCATTCTTGGCCATTTATGTTATTTCCAGTTTTAATTAATTACAAATAACTCTGCTATGAACATTTTTTGACAAGTCTTGCTGCATGTGTGCACCCACATGGAAAGAGAGTGGGATTTCAAAATCGAAGAAAGTTAACAGATCATGGCAAAGGCTTTTTCCAAAGTGGTGATGTTAAATTTTACTTCACCAGAAATGTATGAGAGACTCTGTTGTTCTCAACTCCTGTGAAAATGGTACCATCAATCTTTACAGACATTTGGGAGAATGCTTAGTAGTAAATTGTATGGGTTTTGAATTGTATTCCCACAATGATTAATGAAGTTGTACACCTTTTCATATTTTTATTAGTCATTTTGATATCCTATTTTGTGAAGTGCCTGTTTAAGTCTTCTTCCCATTTTCTTTTGGATTCTGTGTTTCTCCTATTGATTTGTACTTTTTCTATATTCTGGATGAGTCTTGTCTAATTATATGCATTGCAAATATTTTAATTCATTCTGTCTTTTCTTCCTAATGGTGATTTTTGATACAAAATTTTAATGTAATTTAATTTTCAATTCATTTTTTAAAAATTTTTAAAAAGATTTTATTTATTTATTTGACACAGAGAGAGAGGTCACAAGTAGGCAGAGCAGCAGGTTCCCTGATGAGCAGAGAGCCCGATGCAGGGCTTGATCCAAGACTCTGAGATCATGACCTGAGCCAAAGGCAGAGGCTTAACCCACTGAGCCACCCAGGTACCCCTAAATTGTTTTTATTTTTAATGCTTTAGAAGTCCTATTTAAGAATATTTCTCTATGGGGCGCCTGGGTGGCTCAGTTATTAAGTGACTGCCTCAGGCCCTGATCCTAGGGTCCTGGGATCAAGCCCTGGTGCCTGGGTGGCTCAGTCATTAAGTGACTGCCTTCAGCTCAGGCCCTGATCCCAGGGTCCTGGGATCAAGCCCAGCGTCAGGCTCCCTGCTCAGCGGGAAGCCACTGAAGCCTCTCCCACTCCCCCTGCTTGTGTTCCCTCTCTTGCCATCTCTCTCTCTCTGTGTCAAATAAATAAATAAATAAATTATTAAAAAAATATTTCTCTACCCAAGGTTATAAAAACGCTCTTCCATGTTTTCTAAAACCTTTCATGTTTTGCCTTCCAAATTCTGCAGTGTACAAGCAATTGTTACTTTATCACATGAACAAAGGTCAAGTTCTTTTCATTTATTATACAGATATGCAATTGGCACTGTCCTATTTGTTGGAGCAACAATCTTTGCCCACAAATTTATGGTGTCATCCTTGCACCATATAAAGTTTCATATTGTCACGATGCTGTCTGTTCTGCTCTGCTGACCTATCTGTTTATCTTAGCTAATACCAGCTTTCATAATCATTGTTGCTATATGACAGGACAAGTTCTATCAACTCATATTTTTTTCAAAAGTGTCTTGGCTTGGAAATACCATTTGCATTACCAAATCAATATCACCTTTCCAATATTCACATGAAAATCTACTGGTATTTTTACTGGGATAGTACTAAATATAAAAATCAATTTGGGGAAACTAACATCTTTAAATTGTTAAATCTCTTCATCCTTGGACCAGATAAATGTTTCCATTTATTTATGTATTTTTGTTTCAAATTTTTAATTTAAGTTCTAGTTATTTAACAGATAGTATAATATTGGTTTCAGAGTAGAATTTAGTGATTTATCACTTAGATATAACACCCAGTACTTAACACAACAAATGGTCTCCTTAAAGTATAGGTTTTTAAAAATCTATCTTAATATTTCTAGTGTTTTCTGTGGCAATTCTTCACAGGATTTTTCTAATGTATTTGAAATATTTTGATGCTACTGCAAAGGCCATATATACATACATAAAATTTCATTTCTACCTTTTGACATTGTACCCATCAACTCTGTCCAATTTGCATACTAATTATAATAATGTATATGTGGATTCTCTCTTCCTTTTCTGTGATTTTGCCCTTTCTTTTTTTCTTGCCTATTGCACTGGCTATGATTTCAGGCATGATGCTTATTAGAAGTACTAGACATCTTTGTTTTAGTCTTAATCTATGAAAGAAATATAAAGCCTCTTCCATGTTTTCTGTGCCTATCCATTATCAGATTTAAGGAAATTTCTTCTATTCATAATTTGTTAGAAGGCTGAAGTCATAAATATAGTTTAATTTTACCAAATACCCTCTCCATACTGATTTAGTGCATTATATATTTGTGCTTTATTTTACTAATATGAATAATTTAACTGGGTGATTATTGAAAGTTAAACCAACCTGACATTCCTGGAATAAACCTAATTTGGTCATGATATATTATCTCTTCTATATATTACTGAATCTGATATGCTTTTATTTTGTTTATAATTTTTTAATTGGTGCTTAAAGTTGGCCTCCATTTTACCAATGTCACTGGTGGGTGTAATTTCAAAGAGTATCCCTCCCTCATAAAATAATATTAAAATAGTTCTCTTTGTCTACCACAGGAGTGTTATTTCCTTCTTAACCATTTGGTGGAAACTGGTAAAACCAATAAGAACTGTAATTTTATTTGTTGGAGGAAATTAATCATATATTCAATCACTTTAAAACTCCTAAAATTAGGTAGGTTTACTACACACACACTATATATATATATGTATATATATATTTTTCTGTGTCAGGTTTACAAGCAGTGTTTTCTTGCCTACTCTTTCCCCTCCTTTTGTAGTTTCTATTTGCATATATGATAGACTACTAAACTGCTCTCCCCATGCTTATAACTTTCTCTTCTGGCTATCATTTTGGGTTTTCCTCTTGCTATACTCTTCTATCCTTCCAACTTACTAATCCCCTCTTCAATTATAACAAATATGAAGTTAGAATAATCTATTTAGACCTTAATTTTAGCTGTTTTTATTTATTGGTTCTATAGTTTCAATTTAGTTGTTTAATATATTTTTCTGTATGTATGTTTATAAATTCATGTATTTCTTTCTTTTTTTAAAAGATTTTATTTATTTGTTTGACAGACAGAGATCACAAGCAGGCAGAGAGGCAGGCAGAGAGAGAGGAAGGGAAGCAGGCTCCCTGCTGAGCAAAGATCCCGATGTGGGGCTCGATCCCAGGACCCTGGGATCATGACCTAAGCCGAAGGCAGAGGCTTTAAATCCGCTGAGCCACCCAGGCACCCCAAAACACACATATTTCTTATGTATCTTTACTAATGCTCTAATTTTGTGCTTTATTTCTTTGAATTAAGAATAGTGGTTAGAGGGATGCCTGGGTGGCTCAGTGGGTTAAGCATCTGCCTTCCCCTCAAGTCATGATCTCAGGGTCCTGGGATCAAGTCCTGCATCGAGCTCCTTGCTCACCAGGGAACCTGCTTCTCCTGCGCACTGCTCCTTCTGCCTGCTCAGTCTCTTTCTCTCTGAAAAATAAATAAAATGTTAAAAAGAAAAGAATAGTGGTTAGATAGTTTGTGTCTGAGAAGTCCATCAAATAGACTTTCTGAGGATCCTTTTTTATAGTCTCTTTTTTCCTTCATCTTCCTCCTCCTCGTTTTTGCTCTTCTTCTTTCTATTTTTTTTTGTTTTGTTTCCTATTTCCTAATTTCATCTCCTCACGTGCATAGGAGGTCCTAGAGATTTCACAAAATAAAGAAATAATTTGAAGCCTTGGAAAATATATTCACACAAAGAAGCTTTTGCTTTATGCTAGTAGCAAGTGGGCAGTAATAAAACAATTCGAAACACCTTTATCTAATTTGGGGGTTTAGAAGGTCCAAAGCTGATAAATGCCAATCTCTTCCACACCACCGTTACTCAGGGTGTATGGGGATTCATCAGTATCCTCCCTCCGTGATGTTCTCTGAAGACCAATTTTTGTCTTTCAGTCTTGTGAGGCTATAAAAACTCTGTTCTTATTTTTGAGATCTGGAGAAATCAGCCATTCCAAATATGGGGCTTACTGTTCTTTATTTTCCCAGATCTTGACTCTATAATTCTTTACTGCCTTGGTAGCTCTTCAGTGCCTTTAAGCTCAGTATTAATAAATTTTTCTTTTAAGTCTGAAAACTGGTCTAATCTCCTAGACTGCCATTAGCCTAAAGTTGCATATAGTTTTTAAATAGATAAAAGGAAGAGAGGTAGGGAAAAAAAAAATCAAACCACCAACAAAAAAATCCCCATAAAATTATACTCTTAAAGGATAGATGCAAACCAAGAAACGGACTCATCACAATAGAGAACTGATGGTTACTAGAGGAAAGGTGGGTGGGACTGGGTTAAATAGGTGATGGGAGTTACGATTTGCTCTTGTAGTGATGAGCGTCAGATTTTTTTTTTAAACGATTTTATTTATTTATTTGAGACACAGTGAAAGCGATAAAGATCACAGAGCTTTGGAGAGGGAGAAGTATACTCGCCACTGAGCAGAGAGCCCAATGTGGGGGCTCGATACCAGGACCCCAGGATCATGACCCGAGCCAGAGGTAGTCACTTAACTGACTGAGGCACCCTGAGCATCAGGTGTTTTGTGGAAGTGTTGAGTCACCATATTTTATATCTGAAACTCATATTACACTGTATTTTACCTATAGGAATTTGAATAAAAACTTAAAAAAATACTGGTTTCTCTATGGCATGACTTATTCTTGACTTAAAGACATACTTTGTCAATATTCTTATACTTCAAAATTAACCTTACAAAAATGCTAATTGGTAAAATTTACTAGAATTATGTTTCCCAAATTGCATTTTTCAATAAACTCTTTGTGGGAGAGAAGTTCATAGACAAGTTCTCTTAATATTCTTCTATTTAATGGATTTGCCACTGACTCTTCCCTGGTCTAGAAGATATTCTGACTTATATACACAGTACGCTGATTATTTGTGGATGGCTCTTTGAAATGTGCCTCTGTATTTTTGCTCATTGCCCATCAGGTCGGATGACTTGTCTACACCATAAACTACTGAAGCTTGAGGGACATAAATGTCATATTTATTCAACATTTATTGCTGGTTCAGCAGTATTCTTAAGAATTTTTCTTAATGCTTATACGGATTCACTATGTTTCCTTACAAATACTGAGAATCAAAGCAAAATGCTTTTTATATCCCACCCTTAAGAAATAATGTGATGGATTTATTCTTTTTATAATTCAGAGCTAAACCAAGGAGGAAACACCATGACCATGTCAGTACATGCATGTACACATGCACACACACATACATACACTTTATTTTCTAGCGCTACCTTATTTTTCCTAACTTTTTAAAAAGTGGGTACCATTTTTTTGTTCCTGAGTTTTCAAAGAAATATTTTTAGTACATATGTTTTCTTTTTCTGTGTATTTTTTTTATCCTGTGTGCATATACATGAACCTTAAGTAACATTTTTTCAAAACAACTATTATAAGAAGCATTTGGAAAGACAATTTGGGAAATTTTATATGTAAACACATGAACTGATAACAGTTCTCTAAAATTTATGTTTCCAAATATTTTTTCATACTGTCTCACTTAAAACAGTGTTAAAAAATATATGTGATTCAAAAAAATATATACATGATTCAGAATAGGTGATTTCCAATTTTCCTGAATATTCAAAGCTCACATGGTAGTTAAAAAGCTTTCTATCTTATCCATTTAATCATTTACGTTCTACTCTTGAGAAACCCACTGTGTAATTTTATGTGCTTTAAAGTTAACATTTATGATAAGATTCAGTGAAGCTCTATTATAGGTAAGCCAACCTTCAGAATCAGAAGTACTGTATTTCTATCATCCATTATGTGGACGATGGTCTTCTTTCTCCCTATAAAAATGTGTGCTACATTTTCATTCACCATAAAAATACATTAAAAACTCATAATTATGGCAGTAATGATGCCTTTTAAATAGTGCTAAAAAGTTTAAAAGTACAACACCTCTCAAAAGACTTATATAATATGCAAAATAAATTATTATGCCACTTCATTTAGTGAATATTAAGTAAGCGTCCTTTGCTACTTGTGCCATCAGTTTATTTCACTCAGCTGAATAGTCTAATAATATTTTCATTAAATATTTATATGAACAATCAAACACTGCAAATGAAGAGCATATCCCTTGACATTCAAGATGGTTTCCAGGCTGATATCAGCAGTTTGTTATGTTGGTAGGGCTCATTTGCTATGGCTTAGAATGATGTTTTCCATTAGCTGTGAGTATCTTATGTCTGACCTTAGAATAAAGGCTATTCATCATGTCTTCTAATTTCTAAATTTTGTTTCTTCATTGAGAAAGTACTGACGAGGGAAAATTAAGTGCATTTAAAAGCTGGGGTCATGTTATACTAATTCAGTCAAGGAAATTGATTAACGCAGATTATTTTTTAAAGCAATGGAAAATACACTCTTTGGTTTTATGTGTTTAATACTATCCTGTTCATATAACTTATATATCCATTAAATAAAGGTGAATCTACTATCTGACTTCCAATTTATATGTGATTTTTTGATTAATGAATGCATGATAGCATGATGACTGCTATAACATTTAATTTGAAGTCCTACAAATGTCATTATATGCTAACTCGGTACATTTCCCCTGAAATACTTATCTCACTTTCATGGATACTATTTGAGATTACTAGAAGTTAATATCAAAATGATGCTGCATATGATTTAGAACATAAATCCAGAAACTAGATTCAAATAAACACAAAACATTTGGGGTGGTCATTTTGAATATTTGAAAAGTTATAACTAAAACTTAAAGAAGTAATAAATAATTATTAACTTTGTCATAAATTTCTATAAAATGTGATGTTAGAAATCTGTAACCACAAATTTGGAAGTACACACAAAATATCATTTTATTTAAATCAAATTAAATACAACTTACTTTCATCCCTTGGAGTTAATCAACAACTTAATCTGGATCATTACTAGGACTTATGCATAATGTGGCTCAGAGCCACCTGCTCCAGGTGTCTTTCTTAACTTCAGGCTTTAGTATTATCTGTTTGCTAATATGGAACATTATCCAAACCTGCATAGTCCCTGTGGTCTGACTGTTTTGCTACTTCCATGATATATTTGGGCATAGGAAATTCTGATGAGGACCAAAACCCTGGTGTCTAACATAAAGCCTTTTAGTCACAGTAAATAGGCAAATCCTCGAAACTCTTCAAAGTATTACAAGGGCCAGAATCATTATCCTTACTTGTTCCAGAAACTGCAAACCTTAGACCAAGCTCTACTATTGAAAAACCTCTTCCCTATCATAATATTTCCAATTTCCCACTCCATAGTCACTAGTTAATCATGTTCTGTGTATTTTTTGAGAACACAGTACAATGTCCTCAATAAGTTATATGCATTTTTGTTTCTTGTTTTTTTTTTTTTTAAAGAGTTTATTTACTTGAGAGACAGAGTAGATGAGCAGGGGGAGGAACAGAGGTGAAGGGAGAGGGACAAGCAGACTCTGCCCTGAGCATGGAGCCCAATGTGGGGCTCGATCCCCAGATCCTGAGATCATGACTTGAGCTGAAACCAAGAACCAGACACTTAACCAACTGAGTCATCCAGGCACCCCTTTTGGTATTTTTAATGACTGAAACAAAAAAGATCGAAAACTGCAACTTCTAGAAGAACCACTTATGTTTTTATAATAGCTTGAATGACCATATTATTTGTCATTAAAACCAGAACATTTTGAGAAGGGATTAATAATCATGGCAAGGCAACAGATACAGCTAGTTCTCTCAGATTAGGCTCCCTGGAAGAGACTCTGATTTGTAGTAAAGTGCTTTTTAAGATATATTCCCAAGAAAATCTGGTAGATGAATGGGGAGGTAGAACTACAACAGGAAAGAAGCCAAGAAAGAATGCCACATCCAGTGAAGTCCCACAAAAGTTGTGGGGTGGGGGGAAGTAGGGGGGAGTACCAGATCACGTAAAGACATCCAGTTACATTGGGTTTAATGTTGAACAAAAATTAATTTTTTGGTGTAAGTATACGCAGAATATTGCATTCTTCCTGGGCATCCTGTATTTTTATTTGCTATACTTGGCAATCCTACCTAAGAGGTCTCTGGAGAGAGAAAAAGTATCGCTCACACTTAAGCGAGCCAGGGAACAAGGGAGCTAGACTATTTAAACCCCTGTACCCATCAGTCATTAAGTGTAGTTCTAGATGAATATCAATTCCCAGGTACTTCCAGCACTCTGTGTGCTGCCAAAGTGGGTCACAGGAGTCTGAGAGTAGCCCTCCCAGAGAGAAGAGACAAGTGCTCGCTACTGGGCCAGAAGCCACACTTACATGAAACAAATCTGAGGGGGTATATGGGCAGAGCCCTGACAGTATCTGCTGCCTGCATATTAACCCAGCAAAACAGAGATATGTGGTCATCCTAGCACAGCTAGCAATCTATACTTATAGCTTGAAAGAGCTTCCAAGACACAAAGAAATACTTTTTTGGAATTGAAGGGTAAGGGGTTCCTCCAGAATACTGGAAAAAAAAATAGCATACCCTCCCACATATTCATAGATTTATACATCTCAATAAATTACTTTGCCACAAGAATTAATTGGGACATATACCTTCCATTTTCCAGATATGGAAATCAATCGATTCCCTGAAGACTCTTTTAACCTGACAGAAATTAAAAGGTCATGAAATGAAGCTTCTTGCTTTATTTTCACACAAATTTAGCCATTTGTGATATATTAGTGTCCCATAATGGAGCTAACATGCACATTATTTACACTCTACCTGAAGATTTATTGGACTTCATGTGGTATAGAAGGTAAAGCCTTCCCCAATTAAAAGTGAAAAAACTCAGGATATAAGTCATAACTTGAAAAAAGCATCCATTTCCTTTTAGGTTATTCTGGTAATTTCATATCCTAAACTTAATGTATAGGCATCCTAGATAATTAGGATGCTAATTACTATTGGAGTTTTCCTCTTACCCAAAGGACTTCTACAGTTAAATTATTCTAAAAGTTAACTACAGTTTTCTGGATCCTTGGGGTGAGTTGGAAAGTCGCATAATGAAAATGTGCCTCGAGGTTAAAGAAGGCCTTCTCCTGTAATATATACTACCTAATTATTCAAGATAGAAACATTACTGCTTCACATAGACATTCCACAGTTTCTATTCTACCACTGGATTGGCCCTTAATTACCTCATTGCTTCTGTTACTAAATGCACGTAAGTATGAATGTAGTAGGTAATGGTTCACGAAATAGTTAAATGGTAAGGTAATTAGTTTGACATCCTAGAGAAGTGGTTAATAGCACTACAGAGCCCAACACGACGTCCTTTAAGAAAATATAAAAAGTAACTTTAAGTCCAGAGCCCTAATTGGGGTGTATATATACTTTCCAGCAAGCCACATTGTATAGATCTTCCTCTATTCAGAGCCATGGGACCAACGGTATACAATGTTTGGTATACCCAACATAAGGAACAAGGAACAACTTGTTCCATATTTCTGGAATATGGAACAAGTTGTTCCTTAAGCATTAAAAAACTTGGCCCCTCCTAATTCGATTACATCCATGTTCCTTTAGTTAGCCTCCAAGGTCTGCCTTTATCTGGCCCCTGCCTCCTTCCTAACCTCACCTCCTAGTGGTCCCCTTTTTAGCACATACTATTATAGACATACACAAAATTAACACTGTATCTTCCCTTCTTCTTTGCTAAATCAGCTCCATCTTACTGGAATGTGGTCACTACATCCCCTCCTCAGCCTCCTAAGCTAATAGATACTTATCCTTTAATATTCGATTCAGGGAACACACTCCACAAAGCCTTCTCTTTCTTTCATACACTTGGTTAGGTATTTGACTAAGTCTCCCACAAAGTACAGTATATATGCTATCTCCACGACTTGATGCGTTGGTGTACCTTTACCTACTTATTTATCCCATTCCCTGGAGAGGAAATTTTTTAGAGGAGAAGATGAGACCTAACTTCTTTACATTCTCTAAATTTAGCAGAACATCTAGAACACATAGAAGGGTTTCATTAACAGTCTGCTGAATGAGTGAATAATGGATGAATGGATGAATGAACAAAGACTCTGGCTGACTATAAAAATTAAAAATCAATAAGCATGAATGCAGGATAAGACAATGTCAAGACTTCTGTTTAAATATGGGTCTAGTTCATTCTAAGATGACCCTTAAATAGGGCTACAATGCAGATAATTGTTAGCTGGCAGATTTATAAAATTATCTATTAATTCCATAGTTAAATTGAAACATGAATTTCATTGTAGAGTTTTTTATAGGTCTATCATGAACAAGACATGGTATAATATACACAACTTTTTAAAAAATTTATTTATTTGACAGAGAGAGAGAGAGATCACAAGTAGGCAGAGAGTCAGGCAGAGAGAGAGAAGGGGAAGCAGGCTCCCCACCGAGCAGAGAGCCCAATGTGGGGGTCGATCCCAGGACCCTGAGATCATGACCTGAGCCAAAGGCAGAGGTTAAACCCACTGAGCCACCCAGGCGCCCCAATATACAAAACTTTTTACATCCTATTTCAAATAATTGTTTTTCATATCTGTACATAGGTGTGCATATATTTGATAATATAAATTATATATAAATGATTATAGTAATTTTACTCTGAAGATAAAATAGTAATTATTCATGTATATATGTCTACATCATCTTCTGCCTTAAGAGTTAAGGAAGATAAGAATTAACTTTTTAAGAAAGACAATTGATTAGTTCTATCAAAATCTATTCATAACAATATTTAAAATGTCAGACCAACTCCAAACCCTCTCATTTTAATCTTTTTTAATTCCCATGAAAAGAAAAATTTCATTTAGTCTCATCAGAAAAAAATAGAGGTTGCCTAAGACCAACAAGTTAGAACTGGATTCTAGTAATCAAGGACTCTGCCCATCATCAAAGCATTAGACCATTACTCTCTCTTACTATTTAATTAGAATCTAGTAATTGTCATTTTGCACATAAATTAAATTCTTTGAGGCACATTAGATGCTACCCTAACATTTAAAATAGTGCTTTTCATCTTTAATATAATTTATAAACATGAATTAAGTAATCTTCCAAAGTGGCTATTTGAAAATTTTATCTCCCTTGAAAGTAATTATGCCTAAAATTTCTACTTAGTGGCATTGTACTTAATTTTGCAACCATTACACTTCATAACTAAACTAATCCATCACTTTCTCCCCAATTACCATTTACTTTGATACTAAATGAGATAAGCATTAGACACTTAAATAGTAATTTTATCAAGGACTTAGACCAGTGAACAGTTTTATCCTTCACATTCCAGCTCTTGTTCTTTCTCGGGCCATTCTCAAAGGTGCAGTTCAGTTCCTCAGAAATAAAGTGGGCCATGGTCTCTTATATCCCATTCTTTAGGAAGAAAAAATGTTCACCACTAAAAATATCACTTAGGTGCCATATTACTGGTGAAATGAAAGGGAGAACTGTCTTATGTATTATCTACCTGTTTGCACTGAATGAACAGAGACACGTTCGGGTAATGCAAGTAATACAAATTTGTAAGAGAACATATGGGGGAATAGGAGAGAAGAAACATGTCTGAGAATGTCATACAAAACTGCCCACAGAAGGGTTATAAATGCCCCTTTGTGCTCTTAGTATATCCCTACATTAAGCCATAGGCTACTAACAATTTGCTTAGTCAGCTGGTTACAGACCAATTAAGTGCTGGTCAGAATGGCAGGGTCACGGGGCACAAGGTATGGTGATCTTTATATAAAGATTTTCTCTGTGGTAAGCTGAACAACCACCACGTTCTTAACAAATATTCAAAGGGGACAAAATAAGAAGTAGGTGCCTGACGCTTATCAGAAGAAATGCAATGCAACTATCAGTGATGGTGAAGCTTCAGAGTTTTTCAGGTATAAAAATAATCATTTCTGGAGTAGTTACTTTGTGGGATGTGCACTGCATTTATCAAATTATTTTGATTAGTCATTATAACAGCACATGAAGCTAAATATTGTTAGCCTCATTTTACAGATGAGGCCCAGAAATTTAGGGAACTTGGTCAAGTTCACACAACTAATAAGTACTATAACAAAAGTATCAACTCAGGTTTGGCTGATAGTAAACCTAGTTCTTTCCTCAATTAAACCACACTGCCCTTCACAGTAATTACTACAGAATCAATTAATGGTTACAGGTTGATTTTCATCTGATTAGTTACATGCATACATAATAATTTCTCATTCTTGGTAACTTGGAGTATATTTCTCTCCTATTTGGGAGAGGGAAAACAAAAATGTTCATGGCTATGAAAAAAGCAATTCTTTTTCTTTGGCTTAGAGCTAATGGGAGGCAAAATTCAGGTGCATTCAACACAAACAAGATCATTAGGAATAGTCAGGGAGTACCTTATCCCTTGTCCTCTGTTTCCCAGGCTGGTGCTTCCTGAATGATTCCATGTTGCCTCTTTGCCTGATGGCCTTTCTACTGGATAGCCAGCTCATTCTTTTTATAGCTAGGAGAAAAATATTAATAGTTCAAATCATGGGTAAATAAAATATACTCTGATATGCTGCACATAACATTTTGTTCGCTACAGAACAAATTCTGTGTTCATAAATAACCCTTAGAAAACCACATATAAAGCACATTGACTCCAAGAAGAATTTAGACCTTTGATCCCAGGACAGAATATGTTGAATACTAAAACAGGTTTCTCACTAGAATTCAGAAAAACAGTAGTATAATAATAATAAAAAGAAAGCTTTGGATTTTGCTTATTTTGAAAAATCCATGTATTTTCCATATTACAATCAAATTTTTACCCCATATGAATCAATGAAGCTGGTGGTAATAAAACAGAAGAAAAAACTAAACAGCAAAATATTTCTGAAGCATATAATGCTCTTCTTCTACTGATACAAATTTTGAGAGGTATCTTTGAACCTATAAATTGAGCTGCTTGGAAAAAACACCCCAAAATACATAATAATGTGATTTGTGAGCATTAAGTCTTTCAAACCAAACTCTAACCCTAAAAAAGCCTTGCTTCACGCATTTATTACCTGAAAAAGAGGAAGCACGTCTAAAGGAGTTTTTACTTCTATTTAAAAAAAAAATATATATATATATATATATATTTTTTTTTTTTTTATTTTCTCTGAAACCTGAGAGAATACCCATAAAATTCAAAAGACTGTAGGAAGCACTTGCTCTTACATAAGCAAAAAGAATTCTTGTTTTGCCCAGAGGCTACAGCAAATCTTGTTCTTTTTAAGAAAACTTGTTTTCTTGGCCTATGGAAGTCTGTTTAAAATGTGTTTTGCCTTATGAGTAATGTAGTTTCTCTAGTACTTCTATCTATGTAAGACACTTTATTTTTGTGATGCTAAATAGCAGTATTAGTCACTTAAGATTTTCAAACTATCATCTCTCTGGATCCCTCTGGCTAATACCATTCTCCTTTCCTCTCTTCCTCCCCTAGAAAATAGGGTTTCTATTTAAACAAAGTAGTAAAAATCATTTGTTCATTTCCAAGAAGGAAGTTAAATGCAAATATGGTCTCTCTCTGCACAAGGTAGGGGTCAAATGAGTAAGATATTCTAGCAACACCTCAACTATGAGAAGGTCTTGAGAGTAGGGTCTACTAACTCAGCAGCATTATGTGGCTAGAAGGCTAACACAGACATTGGCTTTTGCTTCCACACCAAGCAGGAAAAGGGAAACCTTGGGATCTTGCTGTATTCTTGGCATCATCACACAGCAGTGGCATGAAGCCTCTTCTGATCTAGCTGCCAGAGGGGTTCTGCCATCTCTCTCCTGGGAACTCTAAGACACAATAGCTTTTCGTCTTTAGACTTTCCTTTCATTCTCCTCTCTCTTTCATCCCAGACAGGGCAGAAATTTTAACCTTAGGAATAGAAAAAAAACTGACGTTGACTGTTCAAAAAAATCTAATCTTCTGCCATATGGAATAGTTGGAAATATCAAAAAAAGAAGCCTCCATCTGTTTACGTCTCAAAACATTATCCTCACATACTTATTCAAATTGATGTCTTTTCGGCAGATATCTTTGCCTGCTAAAGACAAAAATGTCACAGAAATTGGGAACATTTGACATCTCCTTATACTGTAGATGCTTTTTAAAATCATGGCTTGAATCCTTTAAAGCATTATAGAAAGAACCCAAGGCAGTTTCCAAGACATAGTAAATATTTTATTAATGATACATATTTATTATTATTATTAACACTAGGTTTATGATTATTTTGAGTAGGACCTGCCATGAGGGGAATGTGACCCAACTTCAAACTCTGTTTAGGTTGACCTACTTCCTAAGGTATCCCAGGCCCAAAGTTACCATTCTTTCATTGTTTCTAGTCTTTTAAACTGAACTTTAATTTTCTCACTCATTTGCTATTATAGTATGTGTTAGGTAGGAAAACTGCAAAAGATCATATTTGTCAGGGAGGTCAGGAAAGGCTGCATTGCTTGATCTGAGACTTAAGAAATGTCTCGGACTCCTTATTCTGTTAGGAACTGGATCAGAAGGGAAGAAACTATGCTCCAGGAAATGAAGATAACATATACAAAGATCCTTGGGTAGAAAAGAACATGACAGGAACTATGGATTATAGGAAGGTAGAACAGAAAGGACAAGAGAATGTGCAAGATGAGGCTGGGCAGTGAGATATGGGTGAGGTCATTCAAGCTCCTAGCCTTTAACATGGATTTCAGCTTGACATTCAGAGCACAAATGAGGGCTAAAAACATGAAAAGTGACATGGACATAATAGGAAGTAAATTGGGGAGGGAACAAGTACAAGAAGATTGATGTGAGAAATGACACTTTTCAATTTTACTGCAAAGATGCAGAGAAGAGAGATGTCAGCTTGCAAGAGGAGCAGAATGGCAGCAGGGAGAAATGATGGAGTCTGGAATATTTATGAAGTGAAGTCAACATTGCTGCTAATTGACTGCATGAGAGGGAGGTGTTAAGGATGACTAACAGATTTCTAGTTCTGAATTGTAGGGAATAGGTTGGGAAGAATTGTTTTAAAACAAGACAATGATGTAGGCAGCGCCTTTCCCTTCATGGCCTGTTTTACTCATGCGTGTAGAACAGCTACTACTCTGATGGCAGGTTGCCTATGATATTCTATATATTTATAATTATCCCTCTACCAGAAAAAGTACAAAGTTTAGTTTGACTTAATTTTCTGTTCCCACTCCATATGATTATTATAGAGGAGTAAGCCAATACATTCAATAAAGTCATATAATGTTAGCAATTTAAAGGATTTTAGGAAACTTGTGCCATTTTGAGAAAGGAAAAAAATTGACATGAGACCACAAGTAGTAGTAAATTCTTAATATGTGCCAGATATTCTCTTTGTAACATGAAAAATAAAGACATACGACCTATCAGTACTTTGGAAGATATAAATACACCAGAATGTGTGACAGTAGTAGAAATTCATCATTTATTTCTGAAAATCCAATGTGTACATATTAATGAGCACATGATCATCCCCAAGCCTCTAACAGCATTTGTATTGACTGGATTTCTATTAGCATTGTATTCTAACTCAATTCTATACCCTGTAAAGGAGCACATCTAATTGTAAGTCATTGCTTACATTCAGTGTCATGGCATATGCTGTATAAAGCCTGACTATGGCCCTCTATCCAATGTCATAATCCCATATAAATATATGTAACTTATTTCAAAGTTATAGAGATGCATTTTACTAGGAAATAGTGAGCATAGTGATTCCTTCCAAAATATGTTAATAATTAAATAAAAGTAATGCTGTTTTAAAAATCAATAAATACATACTCCATCTATATTCATAACTTTACAATAGTGTGATCCAAGTTAAACCCCATCTCCAAGTTCCACCAAGTATACATTATTTTTTTATGAGAATATATATGACAGTTAAATTATGTGTTTGTCATTTTCAGTGAGAATATTTGACATTTATAGGTTGTGGTAAAAACAAATTGGGTAATTTTGCTGCCTTAAAAAAGACAAACCCATGACAAAAACTGGATGATCTCTCCTTTCAAAGGAGGACAGATTCTGTTTCAAATGGGGTTTTTACATTTTTTCTCTTATGCACATAAAATAAAAAGAATTGCAGACATTGAGAAGCTTTGTCAACCAAATTTTCTTAAGTGGGATACATTAGTTCTTGGCTAATAGAAATTTAAAGTCATTTATTGACTTAAATGAAATAAAATCATGAAAACAGAATGCTTCTCTTGTTGGCACAATCTGTGTTGTTATTCCTGGGTTGTTCTGCTAAAGCATATTTATTTTGTATTATGACCAAGGTTAGAGGGGTTCTCTGAAAGTACAAATATAACTAAGCCCTATCACCCAACCAGAATTCTTCTGCACCTTTTCAAGGGCATTACAGTAGAATTTTGTGTGAAGGTGATTGCTATCAGGAAGATCTAGAAGGTCTAGTTCTCTCTTTACATTCTAGGCCAAAGAGAACAGCTTGACTTTCAGGTCTCCACCTTCTCTTTGGGAAAGGGAGGTATGCATTAGATTCCAGAGAACCTTCCAGTCACAGCACTTAAGCTACAGTACTATAGAATGCTTGCTAGAGATTCAGGTTCTGAACTGCAAGATAGAGTATCTGTAAGTTCTTCTGTGCATTCTCAAGGAAATAAACCAAGCTTAAAAGAGAGAAGGGATTCCTAAGTAACAAACGAAATTATGTTTATAATTTTGAATATATTATCCATCCTATAAATCAGAGAGGCCCTAATGATACCTTCTCTTCAACGGATCATTAAGACAACATATTATGACAGTATTATTTAGTGTCCAATTTTCAGATTCCATGTCATCATGATGTAAGACCTTTAAATGTGGAAATAAAAAAAAACAAAATGGCAACTAACAAACATCACAGTTTTATGGCAAGATGGCAATGTCTGTGACTCAGGGCAAGAAAATCTGAAAAAGAATTGAGGCATCTAAGGCAGGAGGGTCCCCTGTTAAACTTGTCTCCATAAATTCCACCATTTCCACTACCATTTCTTACTCCTTTCAAGCTATATATCCCACCAAAAGGGTGGATGGCTCTACTTCTGCTGGTACCTCAAGCCCTGCCCTTGTGGGTCATTTATTCACATCCTTTCATTTTCATTAACTCTTTTTTATAGGTACCTGAAAAAAGACTTCCATACTGGACATATTGAAGAGGTAGGCTTAATTTTAGCTTTCACTCTTATTTTTCCATGATGATTTTTTCCTGCTTCTTAAATACCATAGAATCTTTGCATTGTTCAAAATGTGGACTGAGAAGTACACTTCTGAGGTTTATTATAAGAATGAAATGAGACAGCGGAATATATTAGTGGAATGTCAAAAACATTATAAATCTCAGGGCACCTGGATGGCTCAGTAGATTAAGCATCTGCCTTCAGCTCAAGTCATGATCCCAGGGCCCTGGGATCCAACCCCACCAAGGCCCAGGCTCCCTGAGTCTCCCTCTCCCTCTGTACCCCATATCCCCTTTCTTGTGCTCTCTCTCACTCTTGCTCTCTCTGTCTGAAATAAATAAAATCTTTAAAAAAATGCAAAACTTTATAGAGCTCAAAAAAGGAGAACAGAGGGGAATTCCCCTAATGTCAAAACTTCAAAATATGAAAACTCTCTCAAGTAGTTTTTGGTTTAAAACCACTACAGACTGCCTAGAAATGGGCAATATGAAAATATTACTTTAATAGCCTATTTAAAACATCTTAAGCAATGCTTAGAAAAATAATGGATAGTCTAATGATTTATATTACTAAGCAGAAAAAAATATAATGAATATCCAACCTAAAAAGCAATAAGGAAAAGAGAACATATATAGAAAAAGCAATAAATAGCATATGTTAAAAAAATGAATCCCGATTTGGGCAGAATGCTTGTGAGAATTGGCCGGCATGAGAATTAATAAATAGCATGTATTAAAAAAATGAATATCCAACCTAAAAAGCAATAAGGAAAAGAGAACACACACACACACACACACATATATATAGTAATAAACACTATATATTAAATAAATAAATAAATAAATAGCATATATTGAATTAAAAAGTAGAATATAGTTAAATTTCTGAGGAATGGATCTAAAAGTAAAATAAAGAATAAAACAGATAAATCTTTAACTTTTAAAAAGGGAAAATAAAAATACACCAAACAAAAATAAAAGATGTAAATTTTCATAGAAGATGGCATTAAAGAGTTATAAACTATGAAAATTAATTTGCAAATGTAGATAAAATAATCAATGATAACTCACTCAAGGTAGCTACAAATTAAAACATACAGATTACCAAAGAAGAAAGAGAGAAATTTGTGAAAGAATAACCTCTCACAGCTCTGCATAGAAACCAATCCAAAATAAAGCACTAATCACAGATACTTCAGGAAATTCATGGAATTTCTTAACTCCTTAAAATTACTTAAGCAACTTAAAATTTATGCTATTTAAATTGTTTAAGAGCATTTTTAACAAATCTAAACAAAATGAAAGACAAAGAAAATAATAATACATTTTCACTTATTGGACATAAATCCTAAATTAAATATTAGCAGGCAGAATATAGGAGCATAACACAATAATAATATATTATTAATTAAAATCTTACTGGATTCAGATATAATTCAACAGAAGGAATCTACTTATATAATTTGTATAATATAGATTCAAATATAAAATATATGCAATCACTTAAATGTTAAAAAAGTATTTGATAAAAATTTAACAACCACATTTGATTTAAATAGTACATAAAAGTTTATATCATGGATATTTATTTGACATTAGAAAATACAGATATAAGTTGAAACATATATTTAGATCTAAATCTAGAACATATAATATTAATATGGGCATAGATTTTCATGTGCAAATCAGTGCTCTTGTTAAATTTAGAAACAGTGACGGGATATTTACTATCACTAATATTGATTAACATTTATTTGGACATAACAGCTTACGTGATTGACATAAGAGAGAAATAAGAAACAATCAAAACCATCGTTATTTACCCAAAACAACACTGTGCCTGGAAAACTAAAGTAAACCAACTGAAAAACTCTTTAAAAATAAGGGCAATCTCTTGGAGGTTGAAATTTAAATTGCCTTCCTCTATCAAAAACAAAGCCAGTTTGACAAGCATCCACTTACAATAGCAACAAGAAAGGATTAAGATTACTGAAATATATTTAAAAAGTAATGTTCAAGATTCATGTGAAATAAATTTTAAAACTCTCTTGTGGGGAACATAAAAATAAAATTTGAATCAATTAAAAGGCAATATGCTGTCCCTGGCTAGAAACACTCAGTAAAATAAATGTTAAATTTTCTAAATTAATATTTAAAGTATAATCTGTTACCAAAAAACCACCCTGCAATTTTTTTTCAACAAGTGAATTCTAAAGTTTCTACATATAGACATTAAAAATAACAAGAAGAAAAAGAATAACAACAACAGTAACAGTAAAGTTCTGGAAATTCTATTATTCTGGTACTGATGTAATATTAGACAGAGAAACCAAAAGGAAGGAGAAAATAAGTAGTCTTAAATTGGACCTTCATTATCATACACACACACACACACACACACACACCCTCACAGGATTTTTGCATAAAACATCAGTGAGTTTTTAGTATAAGTGAAAATAATGGATTATTCAATGAACACTGTTGGGACAAATTCATGTCTTGAGAATATATAAAACTACTATCTCATAGCTTACACTAGAATTAATTCTTGATGGGTTCAAGATTTAAGTATGAAAAATAAACTGCAATTGTACAAGAAAGTATATCTTCAGTGTGAAGAAAATCTTTCTAAATTTCACATGAAACACGAGAAGCCATAAAAACAGTATGTAAATTAGAATAAAGTATTCTCCTTGGCAATATATACTATTACAGAGTCAAAAGCAAACATCAAAGGGAAACAAAGCAAAAACAACCAAAAACAACATCACCAAAAAACGTCTAGTAACAAAAAGATGGTTTCCTTCAGAGTTCATTCAAATCCGTTAAAACACACACACACATACACATACAGAAATTAATTGATAATTTGTAAAGGGCACAGTGATAGGTCACAGAGAAAGAAAATATGTATGAAAATATATAGGAATAATAAAAATAAGTTAAACTTGTCTTTTATTCTAGTATCATAGTGTTCTACTGCCCTCTGAAAACTCATAGATACTGAATAAATTACAATAAGCATATTTTAAGATGCATTTCTAAGTTTGTAAAAAATTGGGGGAAATCCCAAGAACCATTTAGATTAACAGAGGTGGTAAACTGAAGAAAACAGCAAATACTAAGGAAGGGACAAATAGCCAAATCAGAAAACCAGAGCACTGAAAATTAAGATGCTTAACTCTCAAAGCTCTAGTTAAAGGGCCAACTGGGAAAAAATAAACTATTCTTGGACAATGAAGGATGAGAGTCCCCAGACCCTCCAGCAGTGCCAACCAATTGGACTTTCCATGTGGAAGTGTTCCATAGCTGTACTACCAACATAATAGTCACTAGCCAGATGAGGCTATTGAGCACTTAAAATATGCCTTGTGCAGCTGATGATTTAAATGTTTAATTTTATTTATTTACTTTATTTATTTAATTGTTATTTTAAAAGTAGGCTCCATGCCCAAGGAGGGGCTGGAACTCATGTCTGGAGATCAAGGGTCCCATGATCTATCTAATTTAAATTTTAAAAGACATACAGGGTTGGGACCTAGGGTATTAGCACAGCTAAGGGGCCTTTATACACCAATAAAAGATTGGGCTACACAAGCTCTCTTTCTATGCAAAGTGGAGCTAACAATGAAAGTTGAAACTTGATATCTTTAGAACAACACTATATAGAAAAAGAGGGAAATAAATATTGCATTAGAAATATATTATTTATTGGTATGGGAATACTAAGTCAATATGTTAAATTAGACATATTTCTTAATTAAAAAAATTTACAAGAACTAAATAGCTGGACGTTAAGTCCATGTAAACTGGGCGGGTGTGTGTGTGAGAGAGAGAGAGAGAAATCAAAATGAAAACATCCTAAGCTCAGTGAATTATTCAGAAGGAAGTTAGACACTGACTAACCCTAGAAATGGTAATAAAATTCATAGTTGTATTGCAAGTGTAACTAATTAAGAATATAAATGGAAAGAAAAATTTCAAATCTAGTACAAGGGAGAAAAACTGAATGGGAAAAAATGATAGTTAATAAAGGTAGCAAGAAAGGAAAAAAAGATATAAAAAAGGATGACAAGAATGTTGAAATACATCCAAATATATTCAAAATTATCTCAATAAATGCTAGTAAATTGAGTCAACTGAAAGACAGAGATTGTTGGGTTGGATTAAAGATCCACTCCAACGTTTTTTGATCACAGTAAGATGTTTGATCCAAACATAAGAACACAGAAAGACTGCAAGGAATGGTCTGGAAACACATACAGGAAAGTGGCAACTGAAAGAATGCTGAAATAGTGTGATTAGGATAAAACAGAGACTTTAAGGTGAGAAGAATTACTAGAGGTAAAAATGGTGACTATATAAACATAATCGCTTTAATTGACTTAGAAGATATTAAAATTCTAAATTTAAATGCATTTAATTAAACATCTTATCTTACATAGGGAATAATAGAAATGTATGAACCCATGATCACAATGGGTATTACAACACACCAGTTACAAATTACTAAGAATATTGTATAATTTAATGAACATACACAGAATTATACTATCAATAATTACAGAATAAACACACACAGAAACTTATTAAAAATAACCTAACAGGGGCGCCGGGGGGGCTCAGTGGGTTAAGCCACTGCCTTCGGCTCAGGTCATGATCTCAGGATCCTGGGATGGAGCCCTGTGTTGGGCTCTCTGCTCAGCGGGGAGCTTGCTTATCTCTCTCTCTCTGCCTGCCTCTCTGCCTACTTGTGATCTTTATCTGTCAAATAAATAAAAATCGTTTGGAAAAAAAATTAACCTAACAAAGTTTCAAAAACAGATATTTTATAGATTATGAAATCTTTGACCAATGCAGTGAATTTAGAAATCAATTACTAAAAGATAACTAATGCTTTTTGTATGCAAAAATTTACTCTACATGTATTAAAATAAAAAATGTGAAGAACAACTCTTAAAAGTTTTAGAAATAAGTATCAGCCACATCTTATTTATCTAGAAATGGTGAAATATTTCTTAAATCCCCCAAATGCATACATAATTTTAAAAGCTGAAAAATCTGATTATATTAAAATTGAGAATTTCTGCTTAATAAAAGACCCTCAGATATGAGAAAATATGTATAACAAAAATAAAAAACAATTTCTACCCAAATTACATAAGTGGTTTTTATTTTTATTTATTTTTTTAAAGATTTTATTTATTATTTATTTGACAGAGAGAGATCACAGTAGACAGACAGGCAGGCAGAGAGAGAGAGAGGGAAGCAGGCTCCTTGCTGAGCAGAGAGCCCAATGCGGGACTCGATCCCAGGACCCTGAGATCATAACCTGAGCCGAAGGCAGCAACTTAACCCACTGAACCACCCAGGCGCCCCTATAAGTGGTTTTTATTAATAATTATGAAAAATATATGCAACTCAATAGAAAAAATATATATATAGGCGTTTTCCAGAAAACTAAAGAACCAGTAAGTAAAAAAGTTTAACAATGCCAATTTTTGGTAAAGATATGGAGTAAAGATCACTCTCACAAACTGTTGATAATATATATAAACACACACACAAAGTTGAAAAACACCATAACAGTATCTAATAACATGCAAAAAGACTGCGATGTACTTCCTATTGATAAAAATAGTTGTAAACACATTGGAAATATCCTGATTAAGCCTTTTTTCCTCATATCTATGATAAGTTCTATAAGACTAGAAGTAGATTAAACATAAATCAAGTGCAAAAGTCACTAATAAAAATTATATTAACAAAAAATAAACAAAATTGAATATATGGCTTGATTACAAGGTCAAATATAATCATTCAAGTTTTACCATCCATAAGAATTATACTACAAATTACTTGAATCGTATTTCAAATTAATAACAGACTTGGCCTCATTTGTTCAAAGACTGAACTATTAGGATAATTAAATATGAAATCAAATTTTTACTAATTTCTTTAGTGAAAAAAGTTTTAATGTCTACTTTATTTTATTTTAAAGATTTTTTAAAATTTATTTATTTATGAGAGACAGGGAGAGAGAGGCAAAGGCAGAAAGAGAAGCAGGCTCCCTGCTGAGCAGGGAGGCCAATGAAGGACTTGATCACTGGACCCCAGGATCATGACCTGAGCCGAAGGCAGACGCTTAATAACCATCTGAGCCACCCAGGCGCCCCTTAATGTCTATTTCAAAAATTTAGCCCACTGAAGCTCAATTCTTACAAAGAAAATACATTTTTATCAGTAATTCAATCTGATAAAAAATATGCCAATTTATACAGAGAGATAGCAGGTATTAACAAAAGATTATGAAAGTTCTTAAACTTATTTCCATACCTGTTTTTGTTTTGTTTTTAGCATTAAACAAACAAACAAAAAAACACATGAAGATAACTTAAAGAACAATCTATGCTCCAGAAACGCTGAGACCATCATTCTTCCTGAATTATCAAGAACCTGTCCAATTTCCTTATTGTTTCAGCATCCTTTTTCAAGTTCCTATTGCTCTCAGAAACATTAGGTTTATATCAATTCTCTAACACTTTAAAATCTGAGTTAAGTACTCCAGTGTAAAAATATGACTATAAAAATACATTCTCTCTCTGTCACACAAACACACACACACACACACACACATAAATTCTCAAAAAGCTTGCCATATAATACATTTTTAGAAATATTCAATTTTAGAAATATTTAAGATGACTTTTTGTTTCTTCTCCTAAATCTTTGTCTGTAGAATTTTAAAAACATTTCCCAAATATGTCATTTTCAGCAGCAGTTAATTTCCTTTTTAAATTATATAGCGCATATGTACCAAATGGGTGTTCAATTTCCTGACATTCATCCCATCTATACTTGATGAATGTCTTTATTTGCAAATGGTCACTAGGTTTCTTTATTTAGCACTGTATTCCATGGAAGATTAAATCTTCCCACTGCCCTGAAGTTATTGCTCTGAAGTTTGATTATTGATGTTGTAGATGAAGATTTTTCAGACAACCTATTTTCCTTTTCATATTACAGTAGTAATCTGAGTTGCTTAGAAAAAGCTCTTTTAGTTGGAAACTCAAATTTAACCTGTTTAGATCCAGCTAACCACTACACATAAAGTTTTACTGCCTAGAGCAGACGGATGAAGCAATCAAAACTCATTAATAGGCGTTTCCATATATTTTTGTCTTATTTGACATCGTAGAAGAATTCTGTAATTTAGGAAACAAATATTCTAGAAACCCCTTCCTTTTTTGGCTCGCATAAAATTCTCCTCTCTCCTAATATTGATCTTTCTGGCCCATTACTCCTTGCTTTTCTGTTTGGCCTTCTCCTTCTCTACCTAACCTCTGGATTCTACAGTTTTTTTTTCTCTTTTCTATCTGAAATGGCCCCCTAATTAATAAATTAACAAATGTTGACTAAAGACTTTCTTTAAGCTAAATATGATCTCATTGAGTCTCGCTATTTATAGACTAATTATGCTTAATTTCATATTTTAACTTATTATTTCTCTCAGAATTTCCTTTTTGTAGTCTGCCTGCCTAAATAATATCTCTACTTTGATATGTATTTGACCTCTCATTCTCAGTATATCAAACTGAACATTCAAACTAAACAAAATATAAAACTAAAAAAAAGAGAGAATTTATAAATGGGAGATGACAACTATTAATGATTGACAATGTTAGACCTGAAATTTTTATTTCTATCACAACCTGTCTGTGCATTCATTTATTTGCATTACCATCCATTCACTGGTATTGACCACATGTTGACTGAAAAACTATAATAGAAGATTATATGTCACTTCAAAAACACAAAAAACGTGTATACACAATAACTATGTAGTAGGATCCAAATAATTAACCAAAATACTTAAAAAAAAAAGCTACACAGATCTTATACCTTAACCAAAATCACCAAAGCTGGAAATATCTAACTAAAGAACAAAAGAAAAATGTTAGAAAAACTTTTGAAAAATATTATAAATAATTACGTATCCCAGGAAAATGTATATGGAATTTAGACATATTTATTATAGAACAATAATAAAAGCATTACATATAAAAGTTGACTGATGCATATTAAATATTTCTTACAGGAAAATGATAATCAGTAAATAATCATACTAGGAAATAAGAAAATGGAATTATCCCAGTACCTAACTTGCAAAGATAAATATAATTAAAATGAGAGTAAACCCATAGGAAGTAGAAGACATAAAAAGGTAAGAACAAAAAAATTAATGTAAGGAAAAGCAAGAAACTTTACAGAGAACATACACTGAAAAATGATCCTTTGAAGATACTACTTTGGTAGATAAACATGATGGATGAAAGAAAGGAAGAAAAAAATAAGGAATAATAGCAATGATAAAGGTCCTATACTTACAGATATAGTACTGGTTTAAAATTAAAATAGTATTTTAATAAAATTATTAACTTCATACTTAAAATCAAAAAGGAAAATTTTTACAGAAATAGAAATTATGAAAATTGATTTAATAAGAATGAAAGAACCAAAATAGATAAAAGAAATGACATTAGTAGTCAAACCTCTAGTTGATAACTACTAGATTTATATTTTTATATAAATAAGTTTTTGTCAAAATTTCAAGGAATAGAAACTCTTAGACTAAAGGAAAAGATGGAAATTCTTTAATTCAACTTTACCTAGTATAGTTGGAGATACACTAACCTAGGACCCAGAAATTTGTTGCTTAGGTATATGCCCTTTTTAATAAGAAGCCAAGGTATAAATATTTTAGGATATGATGACCATATTTTCTTTGTTGTGATTACTTAATTATGCCACTGTAGTATGAAAGCAGCCAAAATATAAGTAGTCAAAAGATATATAAACAGGTGTGGCTATGTTCTCATAAAACTTTATAAAACCAGGAGGTAGAACTGGCTTGGGTCAATGGGCAATAATTGGTCAACCTCTGTACTAGAGGATGAGTTTCATTCAACCAAATGATGACTAGGAAATTTCAAGAAAAGAAATAAGCATGTTAAAATATGTAAATGTACATATAAAACAAATGTGTAGGGTAAAGACTGACGACTAATACACAAATGTTGTATATTGTATTAAAACGATCAGCCAATACAATTAGACAATAAAAATCAATTAGAGCCAAAGAATAAGTAAAAAGGAATTAAAACAAGCTGTTTGTAGATGATATGATAGCATAACTGAAAAAATCCCAGAGAATCAATGAAAAATTTATTCAAGAAGTAATTAAATTCAAAGAAATACCAGTATAAATAATAAACACAAAGGCCAAAAACATTCTTCTTGTACACAAACAAGAAACACGACATAATGGTAAAGAAACCCCTTTTAATAACAATACAAAAATCAATACTTAGGGGCGCCTGGGTGGCTCAGTGGGTTAAAGCCTCTGTCTTCGGCTGGGGTCATGGTCCCAGGGTCCTAGGATCCAGCCCCGCATTGGGCTCTCTGCTCAGCGGGGAGCCTGCTTCCATCTCTCTCTCTGCCTGCCTCTCTGCCTACTTGTGATCTCTCTCTCTGTCAAATAAATAAATAAAATATTAAAAAAAATCAATACTTAGAAATAAATTTCAGGAGAACCATACAAACCTTATGAGTAAATTTTAAAACATTCTTGAAAGACACCAAATTAAATTTGGACAAATGGGTGGGGGAATCCCTGATACTTGCACAGAGAGAATTACGCAGAAATAAATGTGAAAACTTGGTTATGACAAAGAAGGCACCTCAAATCACTACTTGGGGATGAATTTTTAAATAAATGGTGTTCTGGCAATAGGGTATTAATTTATAAAAAGGTAAAATTAGAATTGTATCTTAATAATAAACTCTAAAGAGGCGTCTTGGTGGCTCAGTCATTAAAGTGTCCGTCTTTGCCTAAGGTCATCCCAGGGTCCTGGGATCCAGCCCTGCATCGGGCTCCTTGCTCAGCAGGAAACCTGCTTCTCCCTCTCCCCCCATCCTTGCTTGTGTTCCCTCTCTCACTGTCAAATAAATAAATAAAATATTTTTTAAAAAATAATAATAAACTCTAAAAAGATTAAGGATCTAAATGTAAAAAAAAAAAATGAAATAAAATAGAACTACATGAGTACCAGGAGAAAAAATGAATGTTTTCCTCTTTAACTTCAGTATAGGGAATGGTTACTCACGTATGACATAAAATCAAGATGTAATAAATGAAAAGGTTGATAAATTTGACTATGTAAATAATTAAAAATACATTAAATAATACAAGCAAAATATAAAAACCTGAAAAACTGGGGGGAACTTTTACAACATAAAACATAAACAAAAAGTTAGTATTCTCCTATATAAAGAACTATTTAAGTAGAGCATAAAAGGTCAAAAAAACTAATAAAAATTAGGAAAAAGTACAAATAGAAAGTAACCAAAAAAAGACATAAAAATGGCCCTTAAATGTATGAAAATATGTTCAAACTCATTTGAAAGTAGAGAATGCAAATTAAAACAGTATTGAAATATAATTTCTCAACTATCAGACTGACAATTTTAAAACATGACAGTACTTTCTGTTCATGTGGTTGAGGAGAAACAGGCACATTCATTTGTCGCTAATGCCATTGGAAAGCAATACAACCTTTCCAAGGAAATATTTTGGCAACACACAATAAATTTTCTCATACATTTACTTTTTCATTCATTAATGACACTTCTAGAAATCTTATTGTTAAATTCACCTCTAGTGTTATGAAAATAAGCACAAGGTTATTCATTGCAGCACTGTTTACTACAATCTAATGCTCATACATGTGAGAATGGTTGAATAGCAATGGTAAAGCCACACAGGGCTGCAGCACATAGGGGAGCACTGAACGAGAGCTCAGCAGATTCCCTAATTTCAGAAGATGGAAGTGACAGACTGGGAGACCAAAGTAGGCAAAGTTCACAGGACAGAGTACTGGAGAAAAGAGAGCTGCCTGGAGAGAGAAACCTAGAAGTCTGCAGATAGGAGCCGGCAGCGGTGATCAACGCATGTGTGAGACGAAACTAGCCAAAGTTAGGGAAAGAATCACCCAGAAGCCTAGAGCCAATGGCACTAGAACTCACACAAGCCTGGAAATAGTGCCCATTTCCACTGACCAAACTGGAAAACTTCAACATGATTCATGGGGCATTGGGTAAAAGTATCCAGAAGAGTCTTGCCTTGCTGTGAAGAAATAATTAGTCCAAAATTGAGCATTGCTCTGTTCCCACCTAGCAAATCTTAAAATGAAGAACTGAGAGGATTAATCTATTTCCAAGAAATGTATTTGCACCCCATAACAAAGCTCAAGTATATGTAAAACAGTTATAGGGGAAGAAAAATCTCTAACTATCGTAGGTTCTCCAGCTGTGGACCTATAAATTAGATGGACCTAAGACAGATTAACAAAGGAAAAACAAACAGATATTTATTAATATGTATTGGGCATGTAACACATGGAAGTACACAAGATAAGTAACTCAGAGGTTTGGTTAGAACTTGGACTTAGATAGCATCTTAGCAAAGGAAAAATATACTTTTAGAGAAGTGGCGGGACAAACAAAAGGACTCTTGGTCGGTCTCCTGGTCTGGCAAAATTGTGGGAAAGCAAGTATATGGGAAATTAATAGCAGATAAGGCTAGTTAGTAATGTTTGTTTTATAAATTCCTCTGGTGCTTTCTCTAAGTTGACAAAGGTCTTAAGTTGTCTCTAGTGATTAACTTTTTTCTATCTTCCTGGTAGAAAAGAGGGCACCTTTGTAAATTTGTGTCCTGTTTTAAAGACAAATAGGAAAGTGCAGATAGCTTTTCTTGTACCTGTTTCTTCTCAGTTTCTTTTAGCTCAAAATAAGCTTTAAGCCAAAATAGCATATTTTGGGGTGGCATATTTTGCCACCCTTCAAAACACAAAAATATTGAGCACTCTGATCCTTGGTGGCTCAATCTGTTAACTATCTTCGGCTCAAGTTATGATCTCAGGGTCCTGGGATCAAGCCTCACCTCAGGCTCCCTGCTCAATGGGGAATCTGCTTCTTCCTCTCCCTCTACTGCTGCTTCTCTCTCTCTCTGTCAAATAAATACTGAGCCCACAACAAGGTGGGATGTTTCATATTAGAGAACAGCAGCTCTGCAAAAACTTGGGGTAGACCTGAAAAAGAGAAAAGTGTAGTTTTAAGTCTTCTGCCTAAGCCATTTGCTCTGTGTTATGGATTTAATTGTGTCCCTCAATAAAATATATTGAAGTCAAAACTTCTAAATCTGTGGAAATTTAAACACACAGGTGGAAGAAGATACTGTGGAAAGTAAGGCCAAGACTGGAGTGACACATCCCTAGGCAAGGAATACCAAAGATTGCTAGAAACCATCAGAAGCCAGGAGAGGGGCAAACAACAGATTTTGTCTCAGAAATTCAGGGAAGAATCAATGCTGCCACCATCTTAGTTCTTAACTTCAAGCCTCCGGAACTATGAAAGAATAAGTATCTGTTGTTTTAAGCCTCATGATTTTTCGTTTTTGGTACCCTTGTTAAGGTAGCCCTAGGAAACGAACACAATTATGAAGTATGGAATTCCGGAAAGTTCTCTTTGGCCCTTCAAGAAATCACTCTAACAAATTTTGTCAATGCAAAGGAGACATGCAGTTAATCTGGAGGGTACTGAATTGTTCTCCACCATAGAGAGGCGATTTTTGATTTAGGGAGACACCACCAGAATGAACGGGAATAAGAAGCCTACAAAGCTGAGAGGCTCATCAAGGAGAAGTGAACTTGAAACCCAGTGATTAGATACAGCTGTTGGGTGATTTCAACTTCTACACTGTGCTGTGCTGTGCTGTAATTGCTACCCACACACAACCCTTGGAACCTTGGTCACTATTTGATACTGTTACGCACTTATTCTCATTTGGGTGGGTCTGTGGGAAAGTGAAGGAACTTAATAATAGCCTGGTAGGGATAAAAGAAGCACGATAGTTCAGCAGGAGACAAAATGGAGATTGATGTAAGAACTGAGTTATAGACAAATATTTGAAATAGACACCCCCCCCCAGATCCCTGGAGATTTGAAAGAGAAAACAGGGCTCCAATGGTATATTAAATGAAAGTAAAATAAATTTTAATTAAATACTAATTGAATTTAAAGGTCATAGTAAACCATCAAGCTGGAGTTAAATGAGAGTTCGAAGAGTTGAAAACTGAATTTCCTAAGTGTCTTGCTACCAACAAACTTTACAAATTAGCTGACTTTTAACCACTGTTCTATTTTTGAACTGTTTTATCATATTATTTCAGTTTAATTCCTATCATGTCTAATTGGAATCATTCTATATTTTTGATGATTGTGCTTAGTTATGCTATGTTATGTTGATTTTTTGATTTAGCTCTGAGTAAATTTGTCTAATTTTTTTAAAAGATTTTATTTACTTATTTGAGAGAGAGAACACAAGCCAAGGAGTGAGAGGCAGAGGAAGAAGGAGAAACAGACTCCCTGCTGAGCAGGGAGCTGGACCACATGGGGCTTAATCTCAGCACCCTGGGATGATGACCGACCCAAAGGCAGATGTTTAACTTACTGAGCCACCCAGGTGCCCTAATTTGCCTAATTTCTAAATAATTATGCCCTCCTTATCTTCTTCTTATTATTATTATTTTTGCCACCCATACCCCCCACCTCTGGTAACCAGTGATCTGTTTTGTTTCTATGAATTTGGGTTTTGGTTTTTTTTTTTCAGGATCTACATATAAATGAGATCATAAATTATTTGTTCTACTCTGACCTTTTTCACTTAGTGTAATGCCATCAAAGTCCAATGATACTGTTGCAAATGGCAGGATTTCCTTCTTTTTATGACTAAAGAATATTTGTGTGTGTGTGTGTGTGTGTGTGTGTGTACCAAATTTTCTTTATCCATCCATCAATAGACATTTAGGTTGTTTCCACATTTTTGGCTATTGTAAATAATGCTGCAAAGAAAATGGGGGTGCAGATATTTCTTTAAGATAATGATTTCATTTCCTTCAGATGTATGTCTAAGACTGGAATCACTGGCTTATATATGTTAGATCTATTTCTAATATTTTGAGGACTTTCCATACTGTTTTCCATAGTGACTGCACCAATTTACATTACCAAGGACTGTTTTATCTCTGATTCTACATATTAACAGAGATGTGTATGGCATTTTACAGTTCATTAATATGTGCATCTACATAATTTTACTTGTTTCTTAGAAAAATACGTTTAAATGAGATTATCTTTCTCTTCCAGATTTTTTAAATTTTTTTTTAAAGATTTTATTTATTTATTTGACAGAGATCACAAGTAGGCAGAGAGGCAGGCAGAGAGAGAGAGAAGGAAGCAGGCTTCCCGCTGAGCAGAGAGCCCGATGCGGGGCTCAATCCCAGGACCCTGGGATCATGACCTGAGCGGAAGGCAGAGGCTTTAATTCACTGAGCCACCCAGGCGCCCCATCTCTTCCAGATTTTTTTCATAAAGAGAGATTCAGAAATGATTTGCTGTTCTCAAAATGCTGGAATGTGGCAAAATTAGAATTCAAACTCATGTTTATTGACACCAATTTCTTTGGTCTTTCAATATATATATAACATTACCTCTTGCAAAATTTACCCATTATTTTTACTTGTGAGCATACAGTTAGTTAATATGGTTAAACTGGCTAGCCAATGATGTTTTGAATCCTAAAATTCATTTGCTTTCAGGATGGAAGGAAAAACAAAGAGAAAAAATGTTATTTTTCTGATCTAAAATAAGGCAATGACTACTCCTAAAATAATCAGTGATGATAGTACTAATCAAAATAATTTCCCACACAGACCATTTTAAATTTCCATTCAATGAAAGAAAGTAAAAACCTGAATTTCAAGGATAAGTTATCCTTGAATCTATAATTGTTACAGTTCTCTGTTATACATTTTGACAGGCATTTCATTAATGATGAGAATATACATCAATTGTATAAATATAACTTTAAAGAATAAATAGAAAGTAATGTCTTTGTGTCGGAAAGTTATATTTGCTTGTAAGAGAAAATAAGAAAGTAAATGCAATGTTTCTCTAATCTTTAATTCATTTCTTATTAAAATGGTAGCTTACATATCTGAATGTCTGATTTCACAGACAGTACAATTATTTTGAAGTATAAAGGAGTACATAGTGTCTTGATTAAATCAATGTGTTTTTCAGCATAGGACAATGTGTCACTGATTTTTGTCCTTCTAATGTGCTAAACTGTCATAAAACTTAAAAATGACATTTTATGCTATAACTCATTAGCCTTTTTGTGGCGATTTCTTATTTTTTTTAGCTTGTAAGAGTTATATATTCTGTGTAAATTTCTATGAGAATGAGTCATTTTAAAAAATTGTATTTTCAAGGCTTAAGGAAAGCAGCTATACACATTGAACTATATACTAAAATTTTATTTGAGCAACTGGGTTTTAAAAAAAATAGCTATTTGAAGTATCTGAAAACTTTAAAAATACTTTATAATAAAGAGAAACATTTTAGATCTTTTATAGCCATCATATAAATGAACATATGGTACTGAATTATTTTTTCACACACAAAATATACTTTCATTAGTTTAGACAAATAGTACACACAATTTATTACAGAAAACCAGTTGTATTAGTAAAAGTGAGGTGGTTTTCTGGATATTTTGATTGTTTTGAGGCAAATGGAATTGGTTTGGGGAAATGCCATGTATATTAACTACCATTCTGTTCCATAAACAGTTCAACAACAGAGCACCTGACTTAAAAATAATAATGGAAATATTAGAAATAGTGGAAAATAACAATCAGTATTTGAATAAAATTCAGCATTACCTTAACAATGTAATCAATGTGGTCAAAGTTGGCCTTATGGACAATTATAATGATAGCACACTTCATTAATTCTTCCATAAATAAGGAACTATAAATTCTATAAAGCTACCCATTTAAAATCCCCTCAAGATGAGTCATTTAGAAAATAATAAACACAAGAGAAATGCCCGGGTGGCTCAGTCTGTTAAGCATCTGCCTTCAGCTCAGGTAATTTACTCAGGGCCCTGGGACTGAGCTCTACATCAGGCTCGCTGCTCAGCGGGAAGCCTGCTTCTCCCTCTCCACTCCCCCCTACTTGTGTTCCCTCTCACTGTGTCTCTCTCTGTCAAATAAATAAAACCTTAAAAAAAAAAAAAAGAAAATAATAAACACAAGACAGGAGGAGGAGTCAGGTATGTAAGCAGTGAAGAATTTTTTTTCCCATCCTGGAATTGTATTCAAGATTTAGAAGAGAAAGTGAAAACATATTACAGACTCAAATATGTGGTCTATTGCTAGGCATCATTTCTCCCACCTGAGTCCTTTGCCTCCTTTTGTACTTTACTTGTGCTCTGAACCTCTCTGACAGAGAAAAGAAGCCAAAAAAAAAAAGGACAGAAGAAAAGGAAAAGAATGGAAAGAATTGGAAAGGGGAAAAATCTATATTTTTTAAAACTAGAAGAACACATATTTCCATGACATCTAGGACATTTTGTGTACACTTAGGAGCTTAGATAAGGAACATTATAAAGCAATCTAATAGGAATTCATTTTATATAAGTCTAATAATTCTTAGTGTTAAGAAAGAAATTTGTTCTCAACTAGAGGAATACTAAAATGGCTTTTCTCTGCTGCTTTGTTCACCCCCCTTTAGGGGTTTTAGAAAAGTATGATGCAACAGCTCTTTTTGACCATGGGTACTGTCCCTGTGCTTTAATAAACCACCATTTTGCAACCTCCCAAAACAAATAAATAAATTTAAATAAGAATTAATTAATTGGGACAAGATGGCAGGGAACTAGGAGGAGGCGCCGTTTCAACTTATACCCTAAAGTGAGCTGATTACCTACCAAGGAACTCCAATCACCCATGAAATCAGCCTGAGATCAGAATTATACACGTCTGGATCTCTACGGGGGCAGAAGATGCCAGTGGGCAAGTAAAGCGGAGTGGGAACGTTGGACTGGTATCAGAAGATAAACAAAAGGGGGAGGGAGCCACCAGAGGCGACCCATTGGAAAGTAATACCCCAATATAAGAGCCTCCTGCATCTGGGGAACAGCATTAACTTGAAGTCTGGTAGAAAGCACTCAAAAAGAGCAAAGGATCGCAGGGTGAAATTGTGGGAATTGGAACGGTTAGGGAAGCCACCCCTGGCGCTGAGAAACCAGGTCTTGGTCCCTGAGCCGCAAGCAAGAGCACCTAAGGGTGTGAGAGCCCCGCCAGCGCTGTGCTATCAGAGCCTGAGATGCGCCCCACACCCTCCCCTGAGAGAAGTAAGAGGAAGCGCCAGCCCGGTGCTCTCGGACCCGGAAAGTCTGAGTGCTCCCAGCCCGGGCCAGCAGGAAAATCTCAGTGCGTGATCGCTGCTTGGAACCTCTCTGGCGGTCTGGAGCTGCCCAGACAGCCGACGCTGTTGTGGTTTTGGGTACAAATAGGAGTTCCTGTGTCCCCAGGGACCGCAAGTGGGAATGTGCTCTGCCAGCGGCCAAGGGGGAACTTATGTGCTCTGCAGCACCCAGAGGGGAACAGACTGAGGCTTCTCTCTGAGAGGGAGGTCTGGGTGCAGTTTGCTTTCCTCTAAGCCTCCAAGAACCATCAAGAGCTGCTAAGGGGAAAGAAAACAAACGAACAAACATAAAAACCTCCAAAGAACAAAAGCCTGAAAAACCAGTTTCCTCAGAGCCCACCCCTTTGAGCGGAGTGGGAGGACGTAACTCAGGAAACACTGCCTGAAAACCCACGCGGCATGCCCCTCCCCAGGAAGCCAACCGGGGGTAAAAGAAAACAACCACTACTACTTCATAGATACAACTTTTATTTTTAATTCATTCCCACTATTCTGGCTCATTTTTTAATTTTTTTCTATTTTTTTTAAATTTTTAAGCCTATTTACCATCACAGTGAGATATCCAGTACATCAAATTCCATAAAAACCTTTTAACCTGAACTTTTTAATACATATACCCATGTTTTTCTTTTGCTTTTCTATTTTTTAAAAATTTTTAAAGTTTTACTTTAGTTGAGTTAAGTTCATTCTTTATTTTTATTTTTTAATATTCATATAAAGTTAAACTTCACGGTAATCCCCTTTCCCCAATCAATGCTACCCCTATAGGTAAACCAATTTTTAATCCCCCATTATCATAGGAAAGTTGAGTCCTATAACAAAGATATCAAGATACATCCAGGAAGAATCAAAATAACCTTCCTCATGCACACTGATAATTTATAACCACTCTCCCATCTTTTTCTTCCGCCAGTGTTTCTGTGTATTTGTGTTTGTCTAAGAAGTATATAAATCTTATACTTGAGGTTCTTTTTGACGAGGTTCTTTTTTTGTTTGTTTGTTTTGCTTCTACATATATATATGTATATATTTTTTTCTTCTCTTGTCATATACATTTATCAGTCTTTTTGTTTGTCTGTTTTTGCTTGTATACTTCACAAATCTTACCTTGGGGCCCATTTGGGCTGAGCCTTCTCTTTTATCTTTCTTTCTTTTTCCTGCCTCTCTTTTTTTTTTTCTTCTTTCTCTCTTTCTTTTTTTCTTTCGTTTGGGTGGGGACTCTTGATTGCTCAGAAGCATTCCAGGGTGCACCTTGATTGCATCACAGTCGATACATCCAGCTACATCCGTTCAGCCATCTCTCACCAAAATGACTAGGAGGAGGAATGTCCAACAGAAGAAAAATTCAGAGGATGGGCCTTCTGCAACAGAGCTAATGGCTATCGACATAGACATTATGTCGGAAAGGGAATTCAGGCTAACAATTATCCAGGCAATAGCTAGGTTGGAGAAAGCCATGGATGACCAAACCGAATTGGTTAGGGCAGAACTGAAAGCCACCAGGGATGATGTTCACAATGTTAGGGCAGAACTGAAAGCCACCAGGGATGATGTTCACAAGGCTCTCAAAGAGTTCCAATCTAATCTAAATTCCCTAAAAGCTAGGGTAACTGAGACAGAAGATAGAATTAGTGATCTGGAGGACAAACAGATAGAGAGAAAGGATGAGGGGGAAGCCTGGAACAAACAGCTTAGAAGCCACGAAAACAGAAATAGGGAAATAAATGATGCCATGAAACGTTCCAAAGTCAGAATTATTGGAATCCCTGAAGGGGAGGAGAAAGAAAAAGTCTAGAAGATATAGTGGAACAAGTTCTCCATGAAAATTTTCCCAATCTCATGAATGGAACCAGCGTTCATGTACTAGAGGCAGAACGGTCCACCCCCCCAAAAAAAAATTTTAGATTCTCAAAAGTCTTCGAGATACCTGATAGTAAAAATGAGGAATTATAATTCTAGAGAAACTCTCTTGAAGGCAGCTAGGAAAAAGAAGTTCCTTATGTACAGAGGAAAGCCCATCACAATAACATCAGACCTGTCCACAGCAACATGACAAGCCAGAAAGGGCTGGAAAGATATATTCAGGGCACTAAATGAGAAAAACATGCAGCCAAGAATACTTTATCCAGCAAGACTGACATTCAAAATGGATGGAGAAATAAAGAGTTTCCAACACCAGCAAGGCTTAAAAGAGTATTCGACCACCAAGCCGACACTGCAGGAAATATTAAGGGGGGGGGGTTCTATAAAAGAGTAAAAATCCCAAGAATATCATTGAACAGAAATATATGGAGACAATCTGCAGAAAGAAAGACTTCAAAGGTAATACACTATCAATAAAAACGTATCTCTCAATAATCACTCTCAACGTGAATGGCCTAAATGTGCCCATAAAATGACACAGGGTTGCAGATTGGATAAAATGACAGGGCCCATCCATATATTGTCTACAAGAGACCCATTTCAAACCTAAGGATACACCCAGATTGAAAGTGAAGGGATGGAGAAGCATCTTTCATGCCATGGGCCTCAAAAGAAGGCTGCGGTAGTGATTCTCATATCAGATAAGTTAGATTTTAAACTAAAGAACGTAGTCAGAGATCAGAAGGACACAACATCATTCGTAAAGGGACTATCCACCAAGATGATCCAACAATTGTAAATATCTATGCCCCCAATATGGAAGCCAATTACATAAGAAAAATATTAATCAAGATAAAGAGTCATATTGATATGAATACATTGATAGTAGGAGATCTTAACACGCCTCTCTCAGTAATAGACAGATCATCCATGCAGAAAATCAATAAAGAAACAAAAGCATTGAATGACACATTGGACCAGATGGACCTCATAGATACATACAGAACATTCCACCCTAAAACAACAGAATACTCATTCTTCTCAAGTGCACATGGAACCTTTTCCAGAATAGACCACATACTGGGTCACAAATCAGGACTCAACTGATACCAAAAGACTGAGATTATTCCCTGCATATTCTCAGATCACAATGCTTTGAAACTGGAGCTCAACCACAAGGAAAAGTTTGGAAGGAAC
>PISX010016324.1:0-46661 GCA_004024625.1 Mellivora capensis
TTACCAAGGCCAAAGAAGTTACTTACTTTTCTTCTCTCTACTATATATTTTAAGTTCCTTGTGGACAAAAACTTAACTTTAGTCATGTTTCTAAGCCCCTAGATACAAGGTCTTGAATATGGTAGCTAAAATATTTTGGTTGAATTCCTGGTTATTGTGTCAACAGGCTGATGCCTGAATGGCACTAATAAACACCGTAAGTTCTTCCAAAATAGACAAGTCATCCGATCAAAAGGAAAAAGGATAAAATTAATTTCAAATTCCTTCCTAATTAAAAAAGCTAACAGGGGCACCTGGGTGGCTCAGTGGGTTGAGGCCTCTGCCTTGGGCTCAAGTCATGATCCCAGAGTCCTGGGATCAAGCCCGGCATTGGGCTCTCTGCTCAGCAGTGAGCCTGCTTCCCCTGCCCCCCGCCTGCCTCTCTGCCTACTTGTGATCTCTATCAAATAAATAAATAAAATCTTTAAAAAAAAAAAAAAAAGCTAACAGGGGTGCCTGGGTGGCTCAGTCAGTTAAGCAGAATATTATAACATTCTGCTGGTAAATTCAGGTGTATCTTTATATAAAGTTACATATCTGAACCATATCAGTCATATCCTGCATAAAATAGACTTTGGTTATGGTTTAGTGTTGTATTTTCAGTTTGGAAAGCAGGTGGATTACTGTTTTTAAAAAGGTCTTTGAAGAACATTTTTTCCTTTTTCTTAAAGACCTGTTGAATACACTTAGTGAGCACATCCTTGTATCAGGATGTCTATAACACTTTTCTCTTGTTTTAGAATTTATTACCAAAAAAAAAAAGTTCCTCTTGATGAACCCATGTATTTTTTTTCTTTCCCTTTTTACCTTGACTTCTGAAAGTTCCAAAACTAAATTATAATAACCACATTACACAAATTGCTGTAATCTATTTATTTAGTTTTTCCTCCTGTTACACAGAGTTTTCTTTCTTATCTATACTTTAACAGCCCCCCTTATATTTATGGTATTTGTGGCAGGCTACTTAAAACCTTTTTGTAAGTGGTAAGTGCTAGAAACTACAAACAGAAAAAAAGTTCCCATAATAAACATAATCTGCTATATAATATGTCAAAATCTAGCTTCTAAAAACAAAAGACTTTAAGAATTATATAAAAATGTGTGTTGAATTAATTTGGTAACAGCGTGAGTGGCCAGAAAGGCCGGCCAAGATCTGAAACCAGATCCACCAAACAGAAGCAGACAGAAGTTCAATGAAGGAGGGAGTGTGAAGTAAGCACTTCCAGTGCAGCAAAGGCATGAAGTGTGTCCCCTGGTTTCAGCAATAACAGCCTCCAAAAACCAGCCGCCAGGCAGGGGTCAGGAAGCAAGGGCCACTGAAGCCAATCTATGGTGGGCTGGAGAGTAGTTAGGAGGCTAGAAAATGGAAATACAAGTATCCTCCTTGCTTCCAGAACTTGGCTGTGGGGAACAGGAGAGTGAGAGCTAGGAGGCAACAGGAATGAAGGGAGGATTTTTCCCCTGCTTCCCCGTTTTTATTAGGAGAGACAAGCATGTCTCTATACTTTATTCAACAGCTATTTATTAGGTGCCTACCATACGACAGGCAGTTGGGATAAATCGATGAATGAAACAGATAAACATCCCCGCCACGGAGGAGCTTACGTTCCAATTCTAGTATGGGAAGTGGGGACATGAAAATAATAATTTCTACAGAATGCTATGTGATGACAAGCATTACCAGGGAGAGAAAGTGCAGCAAAAGCAGGTGGTTCAGGAGTATGGAGGGGAAGGACGCTGTGCACATGCAATAAGGAAGTCAGGGCAGGCCTACTGAGGTGGTGCAGTTTAAGCGAAGACTTGAAGGAGGTGAAGTAGTTAGCCAAGCAGCTTTCAGAGGAAGACCATTCTAGGTAGAAGAGTCAGAGCAAAGGCCCTAAGGTGGGACTGCAGGGAAACAGCAAAAGGGGAAAGAGTAACCAATACAGCAAGTCCCTAAAGATCACAAAACGATGGCATCCAGAACATAGGCCAAGGGATTATTAGCTGAAATCTGGAAGAGTAACCTTTTCTCTAAGACTGGAGGAAAGAAGGTAAGAAAGAAGGCAGAGAATTCTCTAAGCAGAGAAAGAGGAGGGAGGAAGTTCATGCCTTTTTTTCCCTATGAGGTGGTAGGTAAGGTTTTAAGCCAAGCATGGGACAGTGGAGAGGCTTGAGTAAAGCAGTCAAAATCTTAGAAGTCACTGTGTAGAACAGGGGAAGGAATGAAAGAGAACTACTTCAACAGACACCAAAGACAGATTCAGAGGAGACCTAAGGTTACACATTAATTGTGGCACTAAACCCCAGCACTGTGTGAGATTCCTCCAAGGCAGACTAAAAATAGAAGGTATGGCGCGGTAGGATGCAAAGCTGGCATCTGCATAATGGGTCTTGTGGGATAATAAAGGATTAGAGACTGCAAGTGCTGCTAAGAAAAGAGCTGAAGCAGTGCACCCCAGAAGTCAAGTGTACTTAAAGGGAGACAAAAAAGTAAAATCTGGAAGAGGCTGATGGCCCAGGAGACGATGTGGAAGAGCACTTGGAAGGAGACTACAATAGCGAGAGCCTTAAATGATCAGAGCTTCAGATCTAAGGCACAATCTGACAGTAAGACAGATCTGAGGGGGCGCTTGGGTTGCTCAGTCGTTAGGCGTCTGCCTTCAGCTCAGGTTATGATCCTGGGGTCCTGGGATCGTGTCCCACATCAGGCTCCCTGCTCAGCGGGACGCCTGCTTCTCCCTCTCCCACTCCCCTGCTTGTGTTCCTTTCTCTTGCTGTCTCTCTCTCTCTGTCAAATAAGACAGAAAACAAAAAACAAAACAAAAGACAGATCCGAAGGTGATGACAAAGTAGAAGGCAGCACCACAATACTGTTACTGGAACGGCAAGAAGCTCATGTTTGCTTGAGCTGAAGTCAAGGAATTTTATGGTTAAAGGTAATTACAAAAGAAGTTCAGTACAGTGGTTATGCACTTATTTCTAGTAGGAAATTTCTAGAGGAAGTCATTTAGCCTCTGTTTCTTCATCTGTAAAATAGGGGGTAACAGTATCTATTTCATAAGGTTGTTACAAGGATTAAATTACTGAACAATGTAAAGTGCTTGGAAAAGAGCCTAGCACACAGGACGGGCTCGGTCTGAGTGAGCTATGTTGTCATTATTGTTCTTCTTATTGTTCATACAGTCATTGACATCTGCCGGAATGATGTCAGAAATTCAGACAGAGGGGAAACTAAGCCAAGTATCAAAGACATCACACAGAACAATGGTGGAGGATGGTATAGCTGAATGATATGCTTTGGAATAAGTGTGATATTACATCTGTGATATTAAATATAAAAAATTTTCTTGAATCCATCAGACATTTACAATCTCGTTGACTTCAAACACATACATGAACAACCACAAAGCAATCATAAAAGTACCGACTGAGCACTAGGTAAGTATTATATGGCAATACAAAAGGGAAAAGGCTCTGACTATAAAAACCATAGAAGCGGGACGCCTGGGTGGCTCAGTTGGTTAAGCAGCTGCCTTCAGCTCAGGTCATGATCCCAGCGGCCTGGGATCAAGTCCCACATGGGTCTCCTTGCTCTGCAGGGAGCCTGCTTCTCCCTCTGCCTCTGCCTGTGCTTGCTTGCTCTCTCTCCTTCTCTCTCTGACCAAAACAAAACAAAACAAAACAAAAAAACCCATAGAAGCTACCACGATATGGACTTAATTGTACTAAACCACTAAGCAGCACTAAGCTTTAAAGACCTAGAGTTAACTTTATCTTACCATGTCTGTATACAAATGGTAAAGTGTAAAGAGAACTAAATCTCTACATGCACTGTCAATAAACTGGTAATGAACATCATAAAAGTAAGCATCAATGAATCACTGGGCCATTAGCCAAAAAAGTACACCTCAAAGAGAAGTCCCAGGACAGTCACCTCTGCTTCATTTATCTTCTATTCTAATGAGGTGCACGAAGAAAAGTTCTGAAAGCATGTGTATTTATCCACACTTTCATGAACTCCAGAATTCATCAGTTTGTTCCAACAAGGCCATCTTTCAAAGAGAACGACATGAAGTAGACAGGCTATACATTTCAAATCAGAGCTTTGGAAAATTATATCATATCAGTTTACAAGATCAAAAGGATATGTTTCACTCCTGGGGAAGACTTGCTGTGATTAGCAGCCCAGGAAGGGGTTTACAAACTACAAGGCAGGAGCCCATTGTTGCCCTTTACTTTGTACCCTGAACAAGACCATGGCAGGGAAGTGAGCTAAAGAGTTCTGGGCTGGGAGAGACCATTGGCACTCTTCTTGAGAGTTTATTCCCTGAACAAATTCAAAATGGGAAAGAGAAAAAAGGAAAGCTGCATTCATATCTGGTCTTGGAAGGAAAAATGGTCTGTTTAAAGCCTTCGAAGCTGTACTTAATGGATACATTTTGGAAAAACACTCGATAGAGCAGAGCTGCACAGATTCATAAAATTCTGCCACCAAATCAGGTTCACAACCAGGTCTGATTTTATCAAATGCTGAAATTATATTTAACCACAATTCTTCAGATCTTTTTTTGCTAATAAAGTAACTGTAAATATTTAAAACTTAGAAATAGTTCTTAATAGGGCCATGGAGTTTTAAAACAGACATTCTGTATTTCTCTCATGTTAAAGTAATACAAAAAGCACCAGTTTCCATTGACACCATTTTTGATCAACTAAGTTTTAAAAGGAAAGCTTGACGATAAAAATACAAAAATAAAGTATTAAGACTTCTCTTAGAGAACCCTAACTGAAAATTTTCAGATAGCTCAACTTGAGAGGTTACAGGAATTTTTTTTTTCCATTAAGAAATGGAGTTTGAAAGCAAAGGGCACAAAGACAGGAATGCCACCCTCCAGGTCCTGTCCACATCAAGCATGTAGGAGAAGCCTGATTCACAGGCTCACATTGAATTCAGTTATTGATCATCTCCAGATCTGCTTTACAACCGCAAGGTGTGTGTAATCCTCATACTCCGTCCCCACACAGTACATTTAACTCCACCTGCCCCATAATCCAACAGCCACACCAAGTTAATGAGAAAGCACCACCTCGCTCAGGAGAACACAAGCTAAGATTTTATTATGACTAAGCCAAGCTGACAGAATGCCAGCCTTTATGTAAAATATCCACCATGATATCACTTAAGAGCTATTCAAGTCCAATCGCCACACTTTCATGGGGCTCAGACAGCCCCATCTATGACACAAAGCAGCATATTCAGTGTCGGCAGAACAGCTGCCTAGAGCAGTGAGAGAGATGCGAGCAAGGGATCTGTTGACAATCTAATCTCAGCAACCTCCAGATTCCACAAGGATGACAACCTGCACCCTCCGGAGCACTGCTGCGTGCCTCTCCCGCGGTCAGAACATGCCAGGTTACCAAACCCTGCATGGTGAGCTACTCTGGAAATCCACCCGTCCAACGCACTACACTAACTCGAAGCCTCCGTCGTGGGAAACCGGCCTTGGCCACCCTCGGATCTGCCCGTGTACTTGTAAGGCCTCCACGTCCCTGGCCACACAAGACGAACGGAGAAACACCGGATTTCACCCCAACAGGAACGGAATCTTGAAGGCACTTGAGCACAGAAGCTCGTTTAGCAATTCGCCAAGGACAAAAAGTGATTCGGGAGTTCAGTTCTGGTTTTAGGGCCGGACCGTGTTGTGGTGTATGAACAATGCCTGGCTGGCTCGAGCAGGCTCCCAACCCCCACAACTTGGCTTCTGGCGCGGCCAGTCACCCTGAAAGCTGCCAGGGCTGTCACTCGGTGCCTTCCAGCAACCGGACTTGGCTACTAGAGGATTTGTCAGCTCATCCTCCCAATATGGCTGCCAGAGGAATCCCGGGCTGCTCGACACCGAGACCACAGCAGCCTTCCTCGCGGCTGGCCGGCATCCCACCCGCCCCCTCCCTTCGCATCGCGCCCCCCCGCCCCGGTCCTCCCCGTCGGCTTCCCCTCCGCCCCGCCAAGCCCCTGCCTACCTCCGTCTGGCAAAAGGGCATAACCGTTCCCAGGCTCGGCTCCGACGCCGATCACAGCGGGGGCGAGGGGGTGGGGGACACGGGGACCCCGGGGCTTCAAAGCGCCGCGGCGCCCGCCGCCCGGAGCTGCAGAGGGCGCACCCGGCGCCCACGGCCGCCGCCCGGCCGCCCGCCGGCCGCAGCCCGAGTCCGGACGCTCAGGGAAGCCGAGGGCTGGTGCCGGGCACTGCGGGCGACCCAGCAGGCCGCTGCACCCGCGGCCGGGGCTCGCCCGCCCGGGACGGTCCCCCGCCCCAACCCCGCCCCGCACCCCGGTGGGGCGGCGCGACTCCCGCCCAGCCCGGCGCTTCCTCTGCTCGGACCCCGCCCGGCCCCGGCCCGGCCTCCCCTCCCCCCCGAGGACCCCCTCCCCAGCCCCGGCGGCCGCGGCGCCAACCGCCGCCCGGCCCCCCGCCGCCGCCTTACCTCAGCCGCGCTGCGGACCGACGGGCGGACGGACGGGCCGGGTCAGCAGGCGCCGCAGCGCGCGGGGGCGCGGGGGGCCCGACACCGACGCTCCACAGCGCGAGCAGCGGCAGCCGCGAGCCGCAGGGCGTCGCTCCGCAGCCCCATCACGCAGCGGCCCGGCCCCGCATCGAGGGCCGCGGCGCGGGGAGGGCGGGAGCGCGGGAGGCCGGGGCGCGAAGACGACCCGGCGGTGGCAGCTGCGGCGGACGGGGAACGACTCGGACTCGCGCTGGCGCCTCCCAAGGCTGCCGCCGTCTGACTACCCCGCGCCGGTCCTCGCGAAGCTCCGCCCGCAGCCGCCCGCGCCGGACACCGCCCCGAGCCCGGCCGCCGCTCGTCACCTCGGCCCGCCCCGACGTCTGCGATTGACGCGGAAGGCGACCAATCGGAGCTTAGAGCTCCGGGCGGCCAGCCAATGGCAGGATGAGCCAGAGAGGGGACGGGGCGAGGAGCTGCGGAGATGCTGGGGCGCCTCCTGGCGGCCCAGACGCCCGCTCAGCTGCGGGGGTGCGGGGCTGCGGGGTTGGGGAGGCCGGCGCCCAGAGTCCCCTCCGGGGTGAGCCGCGAAGGACGTTATTCCGCAGCAGTCGCGCTCGGCCCACCTGATGATCCGCCTTGCAGGGGAACAAAGCTTGGCCAAGTGGGGGCGGGGCGGGACCGGGGGGCCAGGCGCCGGCGGAGGGGCTGAGAGGGATATGGGAGGCGGCCGGGTGTGCGGTCATTGTGCGTTCGGAGAGCTGCTCGCTCCGTGAAGCCGCCAAACACGGCGCAGTCAGGACTGAAGCACGCAAGGGGATGAGTGTATTATCCCGCAGCGTGCGTCCCTGCCTATTCTTACCGAGCCCGATCACAACACCTCCCACACGCCACCTTGGGAGAAAAGGCGGAATGAGTAATGGAAAAGCATGACTTAGTGGGCATTCAGCTCGTCTCCTTGGGAGACCGGGTAAGGACCGTGAGTAAAAGAACAAAACGCTTTGTATCGTCCCTGAGCTAATGACCCGAGCTCCCCTCCGGGAGATGCCCTTGAAGGAGGGTTGTTGGGATTCAGCAACCCGAGCAACACGAGCACTCTAGTAGCGATTTTCTGAAAATCAGATTTAGATTCAGCTCAGAAGGAAAAGCCCACGACTGTTCATGAGCGGTCCAGTTCAGTACCTAATGAAATAAAATACTCAACGGCATATATGTGCAATTATCAATACCAAATGCCGTTACTTTATAAGGTGTGAAATGCTTTTTTATTTCCTAACAGTAAACTTGGATTCCCCCCCCCCGAATTCAATACAGGTTTCGTGTTTTACTTATAAGCGGATACATCAAACTTAATTTCTGACACTAATGATTTTGGAAAATCTGCATCCCCACTAAAGTCCTCATACGCTCCATCCAGTCAACATTTATCGAGCATTTCTCCTTTTATTTAGAATTTAAATTCCACCCATCCACAAAAGGATTTGACATAACTTCCATGGAAGCATACACGGAATAAAATTGTATAGCATTAACATAGGAGTAAGATTAATATTTAAAAAAAAAAATAATAAGAGGCTATATGGTGGGAGAGAAAGGCTGTATGAATAAGCCCAGTGCATAGAAAGAAAACGAATATTAAAAAGCAGAGTCAGGGAATGTGCTACCACTGAGCACAAAACTTAGCTCTCAGCTCCCTGAAAGCCAGAACAAAAATGAAATTCCAATGGGTTAATGAACAGAAGCTCATCAAGTCATCCGTAGATACCAAGTTGTTCCTAGGTTGGAACTCTTTGTATAAGCACTATGATAAGCACCATGGAGAGTTACAAAAACCTGGATGGTAGGTTGTATCGTTTGAGCTCTCAGAGCTCAGTCTAGAAAGAATCTAAAACTGAGTGAAGGGAATGTGGTGGTAATCATCACTGAAATTAAGCAAAAGCATACGGAGAAGGGTCAGTAGAGGCAGGTAAAGGCTGTTCTAGGTTTCAAGGCCAAAATAGCCAGCTCTGCATAAGCCTTTTGACCTTTTGATAGATGAAGTTACTCTGCAGGGTCATTCAATTTCTCTGTAGTATAAATTACAGATTTTGTACAAAAGCACCTTTTAAGAGCTGTCAAGTTCTTGAAAATTGAATTTAGCCATGGCCCCGTTAGGTTATCCCTGGAACTCAAGAAAATAACAACATCAAAAGATCTATTAATGTGATGTACATGCCCACGCTACTACAACTAATAAGGTTTCTGGATACAAGATCAATATACAAAAATCCAAAGTCAATAAGAATAGCAAATTAGAAAATGTGATTTTAAAAGATCCCATTAAATCATTAAATTTGGCAATAAAATTATTAAATATGGAAGGTTCAGTTGACAAAAAATGAGCAAGACCATTATGGAAAAAATTTTATAGCTATATTGGTGAAACACTTCAAGAATACCTAAGTATCATAGCAACGTTATCCTAGATCTCCTGAGACAGGGGAAACAAAAGTAAAAATAAGCTATCAGGACAACATAAAAATAAAAAACTTCTTCATAGCAAAGGAAACAATCAACAAAACTGAAAGACAACCTCTGAATGGGAGAGATATACCTGATAAGGAGTTAGTGTCCAAAATACATTAAGAACTTAACAAAATGGGCAGAAGCCATGAACAGACATTTCTCCAAAGAAGACTTGTACAGGGGCACCTGGCTGGCTCAGTTAGTAGAGCTTTTGACTCTTGATCTCAAGATTGTGATCTCAAGCCCCATGCTGCATGTGGAGATTGCTTAAAAACAAAATCTCTAAAAAAAAATTTTAGAAAAAGAAGACATCCAGATGGCCACAGACACATGAGATGTTCAACATCACCCATCATCAGGGAAATACAACTAAGAACTACAATGAGATAGGGGCTGCCCAGGTGGCTCAGTTGGTTGAGCAACTGCCTTCGCCTCAGGTCATGATCCCGGAGTCCCGGGATCAAGTCCCACATCGGGCTCCCAGCTCCATGGGGAGTCTGCTTCTCCCTCTGACCTTCTCCCTTCTCACTCTCTCTCTCTCTCAAATAAATAAATAAAACTTTAAAAAAGAAAAAAAAAAAGAACTACAATGAGATATTATCTCACACCTGTCAAGATGGTTAAAATAGAAAAAGACAAAGAACAAAAAGTACTGGCAAGGTTGTAGGGGAAAAGGTACCCTCAGGTGATATTGGTGGGAAAGCAAACTGGTGCAGCCACTGTGGAAGACAGTATGGAGTTTCCCCCCAAAATTAAAAATAGAATTACCATAGGATCTAGTTATCCCACTACTGGGTATATGCCCAAAGAATACACAAACACTAATTCAAAAGGATATATGTACCCCTATGTTTATTGCAGCATTCTTTATAAGAGCCAAATTATGGAAGCAGCCCACGTGTCTATCAACTGACCGATGAATAAAGAAAAGGTGGTGCACGTGTGTATATACATGTGTGTACATGTATGTATATACACGTACATGTATACACACAATGGAATATTACTCAGCCATAAAAAAGAGTGAGATCTTGCCATTTACAACAACATGGCCAGAACTAGAGAATATAATGCGAAGTGACAGAACTCAGTCAGAGAAAGACAAATCCCACATGATTTCATTCATATGCGGAATTTAAAAACAAAACCAACAGTGGCGGCCGGCTGGTTCAGTCAGCAGGGCATGCAGCTCTTGCTCTTGGGGTCATGAGTTCAAGCCCTAGGTTGGGGGTAGAGTTTACAAGAAAGAAAGAAAAAAGAAAGGAAGGAAGAAAAAGGAAAGAAAAGAGGGAAGAAAAAAAACCCTCTTAACTGTAGAGAACAAACTGATAGTTACCAGAGGGGAGGGGAGTGGAGGGATGGGGGAAATAGGTGAGGGAGATTAAGAGTGCACTTCCTGTGAGAAGTACTGAGTAATGTATAGAATTGTTGAATCACTACATTGTACACTTGAAGCAAATCTAACAGTGTATGTTAATTATACTGGAATTCAAATAAAATGAAATAAGAATAAAATAAAATCAGGGCACCTGGGTGGCTGCCTTCTGCTTGGGTCATGATCCCCGGGGCCTGGGATCCTATCCCACATTGGGCTCCTTGCTCAGCAGGGAGCCTGCTTCTCCCTTTCCCTCTGCCCCTCCCCACTTGTGATTTCTCTCTCTCTCTCTCAAATAAATAAATAAATAAATCTTTTAAAAAATAAATTAATTAAAATAAAAATTCATTTAATCACCAGAAAGTCAAGGGAGAGATAGTCATTATTTTTGGACAGGAAGAAAACATTATGAAGCTGTCAATCCTCTACAGGTTTAATCTATAAACTTAATGTAATTTCAATGAATACTGCAACAGGACTTTTCATGGAATTTGACAAGGTGTGTTAAAACTAAATATTAAATCTATTCCATGTCCATTTAAAAAAATTCGTATGCTAGAATGAAGCCAGGATTATCCATGACAATTTTTAAGAACGAGATGTGGGGACTTGCCCATAAGTTAGCAAGATTTTCTGTAACATCATTCTAATTAGAATTCTGTTGCATTGGCACAAGAATATACAAGTCCAGAAATGGAACAGAATAAAGTCCAGACCACACGCATATGGTAACACAACATATGACAGCATTGGCATTACAAATGTCTGTTCAGTGGGAAAATGGTAAACCATACATGATAATAAATGATGCTGGAATAATTATTTAACTATATGGCTAAAAATGTGCTCCTTGTACCATATAAAAAATAAATTTCAGGTGGAATACAAACCTGAATCAGAAAAACAAAGCTTTAAATATTTTAGTAGAAGATATAAAATATTTTATGATGTTGAGATAAAGAAAAACAATTTTTAAAAGTTTTATTGAGGGGCAGCTCTGGGTGGTTCAGTGGGTTAGGCCTCTGCCTTCAGCTCAGGTCATGATCTCAGGGTCCTGGGATCCAGCCCCACATCGGCCTCTCTGCTCAGCGGGAAGCCTGCTCCCCCCGCCCCCCCACCTGCCTCTCTGCCTACTTGTGATCTCTGTCTCTCTCTGTTAAATAAATCAATAAAATGTTTTTAAAAAAGACTGATGAACTTGACTATAATTAAACACACACAAACACACGCACGCACTTCTGTACAACAAAAGATCCCATGAAACAAAGCAAACAATAAGCCATAGGTTAGACAAATATATTTACAACACATATAACCAGTGTTCAGAATATATAAAGAAATCCAATCAATTTACAGTAATATAAACCAATATGAAAAATACAAGCAACCTAACGAAAAACAGGGCTCAAAAGACCATGAGTAGGCAAATTCAAAGAGGAAAGAATGGAAAGACACTTAAATCATGGAAATGAGAGACCATGCCAAATCCATCAAATTGCCAGCAACGGCAAGCATGACTCTTGCACAGGTAAGTGAGGAAACAGGTCCAAGAATGTGATCTTTCCGTTGTTTGCGATGGGGAAAAATCAAAACGTGCATGGACGAAAGAATGGATGAATCAGTTGTGAGAGGGTCATAGGAGGGAATACTGGGCAGCAACTAAAATTAATGCAGCAGTCAGGGCCCAGTTAGAAACCACAGTAGTCAAGACAAACACACATTTAATAGAGGAATTGGTTATGCAGATATTCCAAGCTTGGAGAGAAAAAAATAAAAAAGGAGATGGGATGATAATTCGGAGACTAGAAACTGCAGGAAGGTGCTAAGCTCCTAGCACTGGGAGAAAAAATGAGGAGGGAGTGTTCTGGAAGCGAGGAGACTGGGGGAGGGGCCAGGATTGGAGCTGGGGGGCTTGGGGTGGGGGGTGTGTGGGAACTGGGGGGCTTGGGGCAGGGAGGAGAGGGGGCAGTATTAGGAAAAAGCACCAGAAGAAGGGAAAGAGAAAGAGAAAAGAAAATATAAGACTTCCCTCCTCCTTTCCATGCCTCCTACTAGAAGAACCCAAAGGGAAACCAGCTGGCAAGGTTGCTTGAGGAATAAAACAATATCAAGGGGGGGGGCACAGGGCCGAGGAAGAGTAAGCAAACAGCTAGTGTGATGACTAAATCTCAAAAACATAAAACTGGGCAAAAAAAAAAAAAAGGTAAGAGTTGCAGAATAATTTGTGCATAAAGTTTGAAAACATGTGGGGAAGAACAGTGGAGCACCTGGGACCACATCCCTGCAGAGTCAAGTAGGAAAACCTGCACGGACAATGATCATCAACAAATTCAGGACAGAGGTTACCCTAGGAGAGGGGAAAGAAAGGAAGCAGCAAGCAAGACACAGAAAGCTTCAACGGTCTCTGTAATATTTTATTTCGGGGGTGGAGGGTGGGGAGACACTGGATGGAAATGGTCAGAGAAGGGGGAGGGAGCGGTGGGATGGGTGCATCCATGGGGGTCGTGATGTTAGTCTCTAGAAGGCCTGTTAGAAAATATTTCATCACTTAAAAATGATCCAAAGGCATCCCAGCTGCGCTCCCACCAGTAATCCTCTGCGGGCTGGGTCCTAAGCTGGCTCCGAGGGGCCAGGACGCACCCGTGGCAGCTGGGCGAGCCAGAGGGGCTGAGTGGGCGGGAGGCCATAAGCCATAATCTTCTCTCTGACCTGGTTTTAAGACGCTCTCATCCCACAGCCTGCCCTGCAAAAGGTCACTGCCTCTTGGCCAGTTGACTCAGAGAGGCCATATTCCTTTAAAATTGCCACATGCCGCCACTTGAGCTGATGAAAATGTAGTGAGAATGAAGACCGAGGTCCCCCGCAGGACTGTCCGTGCCCTTATATAAAGAGAATTATCTGCCGGGTATTCTCACCCAGGTCGGGTAGCACATGTACTGAAGTCTTGGCTCATGTTTCGCATTTTAAAATAGGAATTGCTTATATGTTTGGACCTGGGAGGCTACTGTGCTGAAGCGGGAAAGTATCTGTTTTTTAATACAAAGTCCTTGTAAATATTAATTAAGGTCTCTTTGATAGAAGTGTGTGTGTACAGGTTGCATGGAACACTGTATTAAGTAACAACTATGCAGAGTTGGAGACAAATCAATAAAGGCTCTGGGTTATTTTGTTTTGTTTTGTTTTTTTCCAGCGAATACTTAGGAGGCAATCTGACCTAACTCATTAATATTCACTTACAATGAAAGGACTTCTGCTGAGGTTAGGTGGAATCGGAGAATCAAAAGGGGAAGATACTTTAGCACTGGTTCGTCCTCCCGGTCAGCAAACTGATGAACACAGCAAAGTCTCCAGTTCGCTGAGGACTGATTTTTTTTATTTGGTGGCTTCAACGACCCAGAATCCAGAAGGGAAGAAAGGAAAATCAGCCAAAAGAGATGTCATAAAACTCATGCTTCTTACTCACTGAAACCTTCCAAAAGCCTGTCTCTTCCTTTTCACCATGAATTCTAACAAGCCTGAGCGCCTGAATTCTTTGCTAATGAGATTGGTAGGAACAAATAGGAAAGGGGAAAATAGGGGAATGAACTGCTGGGAGAAGAGAGCCTTAGTCCAACAAAGGTTAAAAAACAAGGTACCTGGGTGGCTCAGTTGGTTAAGCAACTGCCTTTGGCTCAGGTCATGATCCCGGAGTCCCAGGATCGAGTCCCACATCGGGCTCTCAGCTCCAAGGGGGGAGTCTGCTTCTCTCCCTGACCTTCTCCCCTCTCATGTTTTCTCTCACCGAATCTCTCTCAAATGAATAAATAAAATCTTTAAAAAAAAAAAAAGTTAAAAAACGTGTGTAGGATCTCAGAAAACATAGCCACCTGACAACGTTTGGATCCAAATGACTTCTAGCTATCTCCCAAAGCCAGATTAATACAAAAAGTGAATTCCGAGACTGCCCAGAAGAGTCTGCAGGACATAAACGCAAATCTGGAAAGGCAATTTCAAAAATGTGTGGAGTAGGACAAAGCTTACACTTTTGAAAAGGAGTTTCTAGTCTTCTCGGGAAGCCTTGAAGAAAAAAAAAAAGTTTCGGCCTAGATCACATTTTCTGAAGTCCCTAAAGCCAGTAGCAAAATCAATGGGTGTCACTCTTTTTTTTTTTCTTTGCCTCCTATGTGCAATTATACTGAACTGAGTATCAGTTTATAAGGAATATATACATCACCACGCAATAAAAAAAAAACTCCTGAGACCGTTGTGGTGAATACCAGACACAGTAACATGCAGAAGGAATGAATCAAGGACCAAACACTGCTATTTGATAATTTTGTAAAGACTAAGAAAATGAGAAATTTTAATTTTTGCGTGTTCCCTGAGCTCCCAGTGATTGGTGCAAGGGTTTGTTTTAATCAGCTGTTGGCTCTTTGCAAACACAGTCAGCTATAATCAGCCTGTCTGGCTGTTTCCCCTGGTCATGACTGGGGACCTATCATTTCAGCCAGATAAGAATACTCCGCTTGGATTCCCCTCTTCTGAATTGCAGTTTATGTATATATCATTTTTCTGTAACGGGCATTTTTTACTAATTAGGAACAACCTTATATCAATTAACTTTGGTCTTCAAGCCATGATTAAAGAAACCAAATTATTGTTTCTGGGAATTGCAGTGACAGATGGCCCCGGAACACATGGGCAGAACATGGTGCCTGAAATGGGCTTCCTACGGCTGCAGAGAGTCCAGTCGCCAGGAGCAATGCCTAGGACACGAGAATAGGGAGGATCTGGGCCAAACAGAGAGCTGAGAGCACAGTGCCCGCAGCTGACCAGTGCTCAGGAGGGTCAGGGCATCTCAAATAACCCCGCCGTTTCCACCATTCCCAAATCCCCAGTCCAAGGAGACTGTCCTGAAGACATAGCCCTCCCCAAAGCTCCAGCTCTCAGCCAGCGTCTCGGGGAAATTGTATTTTCTTACTCCCGCCTACACGGTAACCACTTGAGATCAACACATAACTCGGGCTGAGAAAGCGTCTACTGGGAAGAGGGAATAGAGAGGGGTTGGAGCACCTGGTCTTTACAGTCCAACTGTTTGGATTCTGATTCTATCACTTGCTATGTGCCTTGAGCGCATAACCCGCCCCCGCCCCTCCGGTGTCCTCATGCCTGCAGTGGGAATGAAGATACTACCTAGTTCGCTCTTCACATTGAATCTTTATTCTCTCTCCTTCTCTCTCCCCAAGTGATCCCTGTCATCCCTTTCCTTTGGTTTCCCTATCTACTGATTATAGTCATAGTAACTGAAATGTTCCAGTGAAGGGCACCTGGGATTGGGATGTCAGATAAGCATCTGCCCTCGGCTCAGGTCATGATCTGAGAGTCCTGGGATCGAGCCCCCCATGGGGCTCCCCACTCAGTGGGGAGTCTGCTTTTCCCTCTCTCTTGGCTCCTCCCCCTGCTTGTGCTGTCTCTCTCTCTTTTTCTCTCTCTCTCAAATAAATAAGTAAATTCTTTAAAAAAATAAAAAATAAAATGTTACAATGAGAGGCACTTGCGTGCCTCAGTTGACTGGGCATCCAACTCTTGGTCTCAGTTCAGGTCTTGATCTCAGGGTCATGAGCTCAAGCCACACACTGGGCTTCATGCTGGGTGTGCAGCCTACTTTAAATGAATGAATGAATAAATAAATAAAATGCTACAATCAAATAAATCTGCTTCATTCTAGCGAGGGATCCTGGGCAAGGCAAGTCAATGCCTCTAGACTTCAGGGTTTTTTGTTTTTTGTTTTAATTTATTTATTTGTCAGAGAGAGAGGGAAAGAGAGCGAGCGAGCACAGGCAGACAGAGTGGCAGGCAGAGGCAGAGGGAGAAGCAGGCTCCCTGCCGAGCAAGGAGCCCGTTGTGGGACTCGATCCCAGGATGCTGGGATCATGACCTGAGCCGAAGGCAGCCGCTTAACCAACTGAGCCACCCAGGCGTCCTTAGACTTCAGTTTTTAACCCATATGTCAGAGTAGATGAATTCTAAAGTGTGTCCATGTTCCACTATCTCATCTCAGCATTCTGTGCTTACTGGACTTTTTCATCCTCTCCAGGAGAGGGGAAGAACCCAAGTAGATGATGATGGTAGGGGTAGGGATGATGGCAGCTGATATTTACCGAGAACGCACGCTAAACCAAGAACTACAGGAAGCATTCCACGTTCATCGCCTTGTTTAATCCTTGCCCTGGTCCTGTAAAAGTGGCACTTTTATTGCTCCCATATGAGGAAACATAGGTTGTGGGGGGCTGAAAAATGGCCGCCCGGCAATACCAGGTCCTTATCCCTGGAAACTGTCAATGTTACCTATACAGAAACAGGGTTTTTGTAGATGTGTTAAGGATTTTAAGATGCAGGATTATCCTGAACTATCCCGATTGGTCCTCACTGCAATCCTATGTATCCCTATAAAAAGGAGGAGGGAGATTTGATGGCGCACACACACACACACACGCACACACATGTGACGATGGCAGTGTGACCCGGAGGCAGAGCCTGGAGGGATGCAGCCTGGAGCCTAGAACACCAGCAGCCTCCAGAAGCTGGAAGAGGGAAGAAACACATTTTCCCCTGGAGCTTCTGGAAGGTCAGACAGCCCAGTGGCCCCAATGATACTGATTATGGACTTCTGGCCTCTAGACATGAGAAAGAATATGAAATTTCTGTTGTTCTAAGTCACCTGGTTTATTATTATTATTATTATTATTAAGATTTCTCTTTATTTATTCGACAGAGATCACAAGTAGGCAGAGAGGCAGGCAGAGAGAGAGGGGGAAGCAGGTTCCCTGCTGTGCAGAGAACCCTATGCGGGGCTTGATCCCAGGACCCCGAGATCATGACCTGAGCCGAAGGCACAGGCTTAACCCAATGAGCCACCCAGGCGCCCCTTATTATTATTTTTTTAAGATTTGTTTATTTTAGAGAGAGAAAACGAGATCACACACGTGAGCTGGGGAGGGGAGCAGAGGAAGAGGGAGAAAGAGAGAGAACATCCCAAGCAGATTCCCCACTGAGCGTGGAGCCTGACCCGGGGCTCCAACACAGGACCCTGAGATCATGACCTGAGTTGAAATCAAGAGTTGGCGACTTCACGTACTGAGCCCCCCCAGGTACCCTGTAAGTGACCTGGCTTATTTTACAGTAGCCCCAGGAAACTCACACAGAGATGAAGTAATTCGTTCAAGGTCACAGTCATTAAGTTGGGGTGGCGTCAGGATTCACATCCATGAACATCTGGCTCCAAACGCCGCGTTCTTCAGCACAGGACTGTGGGCCCCTTAGAACACCTAAAACAAACAGAAAGTAGACTAAGAATTAACGAAGGAAAAAGAAAGAAAAAGCGCTGGAATTCTTTTGATGGCCGGGGAGCATTCTGAGCGGTGGGTTCAACCAGATTCATCCTCCCAGCTGCAAACAGGTCAGCTTTGGAAGCCTGGCTTTGAAAGCTGATTCTCCCACACGCTTGACATCAAAAATTAGGTCATACCTGCGTCCCGGCCAAGAATGTGTGCACTTCAACGAGAAGATACATTTTGTGAAAAGAGAAAAGATGATATACTTAGTTTATAGTGGAACGGTTTACTCGGCAGCAATTTGAAACTCAGTCCCCTCCGGGCAATCAGAGAAGCAGAAGCCGCTTATCTTTTCAAAGGGTTTGTTTCCTTTTTTTTCCCTTTCAATTGGGACTCTGTCTTCCATTTTCTCAAAAGGGAAGTGAGTAAGAGCTAAGAACTTGATTTTTATTCCCCTCACTTGCTACCTTCCTGACTATTTGCGTTCCCAGGCAAATCATCTCATTGGGGTTTGAATTTCATCCTAATCTGCAAATGAGCCCACATTTTTCTCTGTAGGAACGGGACCTTCTGTTCGTACTGTTAACCCTCATTAAACCTTCTAGTTTATACCCTGAGCCTGTGATAGTCAGCGGTCCACCACCTTCATTCATTTTATCCACTCCCCCTCCCCCTTTGGCCATTTGAATGAATATTTGAAAATGAGTGACCATAATGGGTTGGTGGGCAATGCTCTTAAATTCAATGTTCTCCTCCCAAATGTAAGGGCATAAGGCAGTAAGCGGCCAGGGAACTGAGGATGGGACCCCCTTGGCTGCCATAGTATTTCTCAATCATCCTAAAGAAATCGACTGGAAAAGAAAGATGTTTTCACATCACTGATGGCCCCAGTAGGCTGTGGCTTGAGAGGACAATAAAGCAGCCTTCTACGACAAGGAGTCAGCCTCCACGGAAGAAGCTAAGCATTTAGATCTATAATATTTATATAAACAGCTGACTCTGTGGTTTTGGCTAAAAATTAACCCTATTTATTTATAATGTGCTTTTCTTTTTGGAGCTTGATTTTTTTTTCTTTAAGAAAAAATCCATTACATCAGCAATTTCCTTCCAGCCATATAATGTTGACAGGTAACATGCTCATTTTTTTCTCTCTCTCACATGGACACACACACACACACACACACACAGCCTACACCAAAAGAACCTCAGGGTACCAGGGTCAGAGATTCCATGTTTGGTTTTTTCCCTAAATCACAATCCATTCTGCCTGTCCAATTTCTACCCTCCAATGAGCAGCAATTTACCCAACGTGCTTAGCTTTCAACAAAACAGTATAAATAATTTAAACCTCCATAAAAAGTGATACATGAGACCAAAGGGTGAAGGACTTAAAGGGGACTGTCTCCTGGAGATCAGCAACAGCCCCGTTCCTTTGTCTGTCCCAGGAGCTCAAGGGGTTTGAAATGGCTGAAGCAAAGCTCTCGTCCACACTTCTTGATCTGGGGGACGAACAACTCCAAAAGAGGGGTTCTAGCCTTCCCCGGCAGAGAAGGAGCAGTGAGCCTCAGATTTTGACTTAGCAGCTGCGTGGTTGCAGGCAAATACTGCAACACGTCTGCATTTCAGTTTCAACCTGGAGAAAGACATGGGTAATAGGATCCTCCACGGGGGTTCTTGGGCGACGGCATGTGGCTGTCATGTACAGCACGGAGCCCAGCCATGGAGTGGCCAGAGTCGAGAGGGAGGCAGGTGAGCCTGTGGAACTAGAAATGGAGAAATGCAAGAGGGGAGAGATGGTGGTTGGGCTGGAGGAGGTGGGGTGGTAATTTAGGCAGCAGGGAGCAGATCGGGGTGTCGGCCCCAGGGAGAGGCGAGTCTGGGCGAGGGCTGTTGTGTTCCCTTTTCTCCCCGTGCTGTCTCTCTTGGCCCTGCTTGGGTGCAGGAGCTGTTTGCAGGAGGCAGGCATGCGTGCTGTGGGATGGGGCAGGTCGCTCATGCCGGAGGACTGCCGCATGCCAACCGTTCCCTTCTCCTCCAGTCTCTCAGGACCAGGAGATGACATCCAAGCAAAGAGGCCTCTAAAAAAGAACTGCTCGGGGACGCCTGGGTGGCTCAGTTGGTTAAGCAGCTGCCTTTGGCTCGGGTCATGATCCCGGCGTCCTGGGATCGCGTCCCACATCGGGCTCCTTGCTCGGCAGGGAGCCTGCTTCTCCCTCTGCCTCTGCCTGCCTCTCTGTCTGCCTGTGCTCGCTCGCTCTCTCCCCCTCTCTCTCTGACAAATAAATAAATAAAAAATAAATAAAAATAAAAAAGAACTGCTCGTTGGGACATCAGGCTGGCTCCATTGGTAGAGCATTAAGAGAGCATCTTAATCTTGGGATCGTGAGTTCAAGTGTTGTGTGAGTTCAAGCCCCATGTTGGGCTTGAAGCCTACATCAGAGCAAACTAAAGCAAACAACTGCTCAAAAGAGACACGGGAAGATTTCTTGAAGGGCACGGTGACCTGTAGGGAAGGCCCGTGGGGACTTATGAGACCTATCATTTCATGCCACCAACTCTACCCTCTGACAGCCCCCCAGGGGGCAGACATTGGGGCCCGAGCTTTAGCCTTGCTTACTACATATTACCACTACCACCTGGGTAGTTTCTGACCCCCCCAGAGGAATATGAGCTCATGTGAAAATAATTGCACATCTAAGGAGCAGAACAGCCATATTCTAAATCAGGGAAATAAACGGGAAAGCTAATAGCTGAGGGAGCAGAATTAATGGGGAAGATTCAATAAGAACTTCAGATGTCTTCAAAGAGGTGGCCTGAGAGGCAGTCAGGTAAGTGTCCAACACCTGATCTCAGCCCAGGTCTCAAGCTCACCGTCCTGAGTTCAAGCCCTGCACTGGGCTCCACACTGGGCATGGAACCTACTTAAAAAAAAAAAAAATCAAAGAGATAGGCTATCGGTAATAAGTCAGGAAATAAGCAGTTATTAAAAAAACCCAAACAGCTAATTGGAAAGAGAGAAGGTTCAGTAGGAAAATGCATACGAAGAAGGAATTCGTGACCTAGAAAACCAGATCGAGGAACTCCATCAGAAGACACCAAGAAGGGAACCCTTAACACATGTGTGGAAACGGCATCATAAGTTATAATGCTGAATCACTGTGTTATGCAACGTAGGGATCTGAAAATTGGCATCTTCCATGTGAGATAAGTAAATGGGGAAGTTACTAAAACCAGAAAGAGATACTACAAGAAAACTATAAACCAATATCTCGTAGGACACAAATGGTAGATATACAGACATGCAAAAATTCTTCAAAACATTTTAGCAAATTGAGGGCGCCCGGGTGGCTCAATCAGTTGAGCTTTTGTCTTGGGCTCTGGTCGTGATCCTGGGGTCCTGGGATCGAGTCCCACGTCCGGGTCCCTGCTCCATGGGAGTTTCCTTCTCCCTCTGCCTCTCCCCGACTTGACCTCTCAGTCTCTCTCTCTCTCTCAAATAAATAAATACAATATATTTTTTAATTTTAGCAAATTGATTCCAACAATATAGAAATAGAATAATATATGATATTCTAGTGGGATGTCTCCCAGGATTGCAAGGTTTGTTTAACTTTCAAAAATTAATTGCTGTTACTTCACCATAATAGCCTGAAATTTAAAAACCATATTACCGGGGCGCCTGGGTGGCTCAGTGGGTTAAAGCCTCTGCCTTCGGCTCAGGTCATGGTCTCAGGGTCCTGGGATCGAGCCCCGCATGGGACTTGCTGCTCAGCGGGGAGCCTGCTTCCTCCTCTCTCTCTGCCTGCCTCTCTGCCTACTTGTGATCTCTCTCTCCATCAAATAAATAAATAAATAAATCTAAAAAAAAAACAACAAAAAACAAAAAAACCATATTACCATTTCAACAGATGCAGAAAATGTATTTGACAAAAATCCAAAATCCAACATCAAATGGACCCTGAAACATATTCAAGAATGTTCACAGCCATGTTAGCTGTGATAATCCCAAACTGGTAACAACCCAGTGTTCCTCCACAGTGAAAGGGCTACACAATATTTTGGTATATTCAAACAATGAAGTCTATCTAGCAATAAAAGTGAAAGACTCACACAGGTAATGCAGAAATACTGATTACTCTTATGATATAAGATCAAAACAAGAAAAACCAGATTTAAATATATTACCTTTAGGGGGGGCGCCTGGGTGGCTCAGTGGTTTAAGCCTCTGCTTCGGCTCAGGCCATGATCTCAGGGTCCTGGGATCGAGCCCCGCATCAAGGCTCTCTGTTGAGCAGGGAGCCTGGTTCTTCCTCTCTCTCTCTCTGCCTGCCTCTCTGCCTACTTGTGATCTCTCTCTCTGCCAAATAAATAAATAAAATCTTTAAAAATATATATATATTACCTTTAAATATGTATATATAGTTTTAAAGTTTTTATTTAAATAATCTCTACAATGTTGGCCTTGAACTCACAACCCCAAGATCAAGAGTTCACGCCCTTCCAACTGAGCCAGCCAAATGCTGTACCTTTATTTATTTATTTATCTTAAAGATTTATTTATTTATTTATTTATTTGACAGAGATCACAAGTAGGCAGAGAGGCAGGCAGAGAGAGGGGGAAGCAGGCTCCCTGCCGAGCCCCGATGCAGGGCTCTATCCCAGGACCCTGAGATCATGACCTGAGCCGAAAGCAGAGGCTTTAACCCACTGAGCCACCCAGGTGTCCCGTGCTGTACCTTTAAATATATTAATGTAACATTTCGAAAAAGACAAAATTAAACTATGGTGTTTAGGAATATATACCTAAGTGACAAAACCATACAGAAAGGTTTTGGTTACCATAAAAATCAGGGTAATGCGGGGCACCTGGGTGGTTCAGTCGTTAAGCGTCTGCCTTCAGCTCAGGTCATGATCCCAGAGTCCTGGGATCGAGCCCCGCATCGGGTTCCCTGCTTGGCAGGAAACCTGCTTCTCCCTCTCCCACTCCCCCTGCTTGTGTTCCCTCTCTCGCTGTGTCTTTCTCTGTCAAATAAATAAATAAAATCTTAAAAAAAAATCAGGGTAATGCTTACTTGTGGATGGGGGTGGGCGTGGGAAGAACAGCACATGGGCTTCTGGGATAAGGGAGTGTTCTGTTTCTTTGCCTAAGTGGTAGTTACACCAGTATAAGCTTTATAGTAATTAATAAATTTGTATGTCTATGTTTTATGCATTTTCTAAATAGGTATAGTATTTCATAATAAACAGGCAGGGGGGAAACAAGGAAAAAAGAAATATATACTAGGCAAATATCAACCAAAGTAACACCAAAGTAGCAATTTTATTTTATTAAAGATTTTATTTATTTATTTATTTGACAGACAGAGATCACAAGTAGGCAGAGAGGCCGAGAAAGAGGGAGAGGCAGGTTCCCTGCTGAGCAGAGAGCCCGATGCGGGGCTTGACCCCAGGACCCTGGGATCACGACCTGAGACGAAGGCAGAGGCTTTAACCCACTGAGCCACCCAGGCGCCCCCAAAGTAGCAATTTTAATATGAAAAGCTTTATCACAGACAGAGAGATGGCAAAAGGAAAGATAGTCAAGAAAATACAATTACGGGGTGCCTGGGTGGCTCAGTGGGTTAAAGCCTCTGCCTTCGGCTCAGGTCATGATCCCAGGGTCCTGGGGTCGAGCCCCGCATCGGGCTCTCTGCTCAGCGGGGACCCTGCCTCCCCCCCTCTCTCTGCCTGCGTCTCTGCCTACTTGTGATCTCTGTCAAATAAATACATTTTTAAAAATCTTTAAAAAAAAGAAAATATAATCACAAGTGTATCTCCTTTATCGCATCGGTTCAGAAGACACAAAGCCATTAGTGATAAAACCACAGGGAGAAGGACATAAGTGAACAGCTGGGATCGACATTTGTCATGGAGTCTGGAAATAAACGGATCAAGCCGAAGCCAGACAAAGGAGTAAGTAAAAATAGAGAGGATTTCAGTCATATCATCAATAAGCTGTAAATAATAAATACAAGTAAAATTCTAAACCTCATAAACAGAGAAGACACACTGAGCTACGAGGGTCACAAAACTTAATCACGTGCCAGATAGATTCCCAAGGAGCAACACCATCTGGACGATTGTCCTCAGAGCGCGGTGCCATAACATGGCAAATACTTCTCAAACGGACTGAAATACAAGTATAGACGTGTGTATACTCTTGGATCCTCCAGTTCCACGGCTACGGATCCATCTTCACGTATGTTTGCACGCGCGCCGAGAGGATGTGTTCGTGAGTCTGCTGGCGGTGGGGTTGCTGGAGGTAGTCCTAGCTGCAGTCAGCTCATGTCCGATCAGTAAATGGCTTGGTAATAAGAGGATAGAGGTACTGCTGGGAGAGTGGATCCTGAGGGGTATTTTACATGAAAAAAAAGCAAGGTGCAGCCTGCCGTGGGACTGCCACTTCCCCCGAGAAAGGAAACCAGGAACAGGGCAAGGGCATGGGAGGCTGGGGTGGGGTGGGGTGGGGTGGGGTAGAAAAGAGGAGGCAGTCCTTTCCCTCAGTCTTCTTTAGGTTTTTGTTGTTGTTGTTTTTCATCTTGAACTATGTGTACCTGTTTCCTATTCAAATTTTAAATTAGGGCGCCTGGGTGGCTCAGTGGTTAAGCCTCTGCCTTCGGCTCAGGTCATGATCTCCGGGTCCTGGGATCGAGTCCCACATCGGGCTCTCTGCTCAGCGGGGAGCCTGCTTCCCCCTCTCTCTCTGCCTGACTCTCTGCCTACCTGTGATCTCTGTCTCTGTCAATTAAATAAATAAAATCTTTAAAAAACAAATACGAAAACAAAAAAAACACCCCAGATCCCCAACATATTAAATTAAAAAATCGAAGCCCTAAAACCACATCTAAAGTTTTGAAACTAAGAAAGAGCTGGTCATTGCCCAGCACCGTGTATCCACTAAACACGACTGAATATACACTGAATTCAATTAAAATGGCTAATTCTATGTCATATGAATTTTACCTCAAAAAAATACATAAACAGAAGTAGAGATAGAACAACACTAACATTCAGAATTCCCTTTTCAAAAAAGAGATCACGGGGCGCCTGGGTGGCTCAGTGGGTTAAGCCTCTGCCTTGGGCTCAGGTCATGATCTCAGGGTCCTGTGACTGAGCCCCGCATCAGGTTCTCTGCTCAGTGGGGAGCCTGCTTCCTCCTGTCTCTCTGCCGCTTCTCTGCCTGCTTGTGATCTCTGTCTGTCAAATAAATTAAAAAAAAAAAAAAAAGCAGAAAAGAGATCACAACAAAGCAATCCGAGAGAGAACAGATGGAGAGAGGATATTCCCAACATCTAAAATGGACTAGGGAGTAAGTTCTAGAAAAATACACAAGAATGCCTGTAAAACAGCAAGAAAAGGGGCAGGAAAACAAAAAGGTCAGAATCGCCCATTTACAGAAGGAAGGGAGAAATGGTGTGGCTGATGCCGTTTTCTAAGATGTTTGCAATGAGATCTCTCGTCCACTTGCTGCTCTTGAAACGTGACACTGACATTCCTCCCAGGGAGCGCTGGGGTCTCCGCTCCCTCCCCCGGAACCTGGGCGGGCCTGTGTCTGCTGCAGAAGAGACCTCTGAGACCACCCTGGGCTGTCAAGACCAGTTTCTGCCTGGCCCTCTTGCTGCGTTCTTGGAACCTGGTCACCAGGGCGCGTCTGGAAGCCAAAGAGCCCAGAGAGGCCCCATGTAGATGTTCCAGCCGAGGGCCAGATGGAAGGACGCATTTCAGGTGACTCAGTACAGAGTCCTGGAGCGAGAATTGGCCGCTGAGCGTAATTTACCCCAGAACTGTGACAGATGATACTGAATTAATAGTGGGTGTTTTAAGCCATTAAATTTGGGTGATCTGTTTAGCAGCAGGATTTAGGTCCTGGAAGTGGGTGGTGGGTGAAACAAAGCTGAACACACGTGGCCTTGGCTTTGAGACTGAACAGTGGACAGAAGACGGGGGTGCCTTGAGGCTGCTGGTAGTTGGCCTAAAGGGCATCGAAGAGGCTTTGAAGGAAAGTGAGTAAAAGTTATTGGAAGCCGAAGGAAGGAGGCCCCTTCTCATGCGATGGTGGAAATTTTGGCAAGGCCATCGTCCATGCCAGAGGAAGAGTGTATGTGGAGGAGTGAACTCAACAATCAAGGTCAGGTGATTGCCAGGCAAAACCCTGAACGTGTCGCTTGGCTTCTTCTTGTTGTCTCCAGAAGCCACTTAGATCTTTAGAATCCATCACATACAAGGACAAGAACGTGACTACAAACCCCTTTAACATCTCAGCAAGATTTAAGGATTTCACAAGAAATCCAAAATAGGGAAGAGTTGATCTGGAAGAGATCTGTGGGTGTAGTTTTTAACGGAGTCAATCCCAAGGAGATTCGTAGCAAACCCACCAAATCCTAAGGGAATTGTTCTGGAGAATGTACCTCTGATTTAGAGAGAGGGCGGCAGAGAAAGCATGATGTAAAAAGAGACTTCTGAACCCAACCTTTTTTTACGGACAGAAAACAGACTGAGACGTGTGCTGCATACTTGGTCGCAATTTGGTTTTGTTATGGACAAGGGAGGAAAGGTTCAGGGGCAAAACCCAAGAGCCCAGAGGGCGGAGCTGAGAGTCTCAGTGAACAATTAGTAGGTTGTAGGACGGATTCCTCTCTAAGGAACAGGCCACACGTGCCAGTGGGATTTCAGAATTACGACGGACCAGTGACTCTGGGGTTCCCATTTTCCAATGTTTGGAATAGGAGCATCTATAATGATTTTTCCATATCTGTCCCATCATTGTGTGGTGTGTGCGTGTGTGTGTGCATGTGTGTAGATAACTTGTATCTTTAGTTCACAGAACTTTAGATCAAGAGGAGTAGCCCTCCAGGGACTGGACCTAAAGAATCACATCAGAGAGACTCACCTGCCCTTGGACTTGGTCTGGACGATGAGATGTTGGACGTCAAGGTGATGCCATAATGGGATGAAGTCCGGGAATCTTTGGGGGGAAGAGATGGATGTATTTTGCATATATGGAGACTGTAAATTGTTGGGGGGAGGGAAATGTGGTCGATCGCATTTTGCAAGGTGACCAGAACAGTATCTCCCATCTCAGAAGCTGTTCTTACAGTGTGAGGCTAACAACCTTCTTGTCACGTAGTGGCTTCTACATTCCTTCCCTTTATGTCCAGGCCAGCTTATGACTAAGGCAGAAGTCACACTGTGTGACTTCCAAGCCTCCATTGTAAAAGGTGTCACGGCTCCTGTCGGGTCCTCTTGGACTCTTGTTCCTGGAACCTCCAGAACCAATGGAGATAAAATCACTGTTAACACATCCCGCTACTAAATTTGGGGGTGATCTGGTTCTGCAGCAACAAATAAATGATACAACCGGAATGACAGATACGTGAAGAGATCATTCGTGCAACACATAGATTGAGCACTGACCCTGTGCACCAGGTGTCCTTCCAGGTACTAAAATCCTGTCCTCCTGGGGCACACACGGTAGTGGGGGGAAATAGATTGTAAAGAAGCAATATCTTAAGTTAGTGAATGATAAATGTTAAGGAGAAAATGCAAAGAAAGGGAATAGCAAGGGACAGCAAATAGTGCAATTTTACTTTATTTTTAAAGATTTTATTTATTTATTTGACAGACAGAGATCACAAGTAGGCAGAGAGACGGGCAGGGCGGGGTGGGGGGGAAACAGGCTCCCTGCTGAGCAGAGAGCCCAATGCGGGGCTCGATTCCAGGACCCTGGGATCAGGACCTGAGCCGAAGGCAGAGGCTTTAACCCACTGAGCCACCCAGGTGCCCCAAATAGTGCAATTTTAAACAGGAAGGACAAGGAAGAACTCACGGAGGTGATAGTTGTGCAAAGAACTAAAGCCATAAGGGGTTTGTGTTCCAGGTGGATATCCATGGGAAGAGGATTCCTTGCAGACGGAGCAAATACAAGGGCACTCGCAGTGTGGGGAGCATGCCTGCCGGTTAAGGAGGGCAGGAGGCCAGGGAGGCTTGGCAGTTGGAGGAATGGGGAGCTGTAGGATGTATGTTCAGAGACATCATGGAGAGGGAGCGTGCCGCCTTCTAGGTTACTATAAAATCCTTTCTATTTCTAGGGGACTGGGAAGCCATGGAAGGTTTGAGCGTGGAAACTTAGTCAAGTGGCTTTTGTTTGTTTGCTTCTTGGTTTTAGTAATCTCCACGCCCAATGTGCGGCTTGAACTCATGACTCGGAGATCAAGAGTTGCATGCCCACCAACTGAGCCAGCCAGGCGCCCCTGATCTTAGGCAAGTTGTAACAAGACTGCCCCAGCTGCTGTTATGAGAGAGGAGAACAAGGGGGAAACAGGGAGAGCAGTCAGGAGGCTATCACAGCAAGGCAGGTCACCGCTAGTGCCTCAGACCAGTCACGCCAGTGGGCCTGGTGAAGAGTAGCTGAATTCTGGGTCCATTCCGCAGGCAGAGCTGAGAAATCTGTGGGCAGAATGGGTAGGAGAAGAGCACAAGAGAGGAATCAAGGATGACTCCCAAGGTTTTGGTCCAAGTGATCGAGAAGGATGGAGTTGCTGCCATTTAGCATGATGGGGAGACAAAGAGGAGCGCGTTGGGGGTGAGACAGAGGAACTTAATTCAGAACTCGGAGGGCATCAGAGATGACTAGTGTATGCAGCACGGGAGAGAGGCCTGGGCTGGAGATACAAACTGGGGCTCGGCGGTGAGTGCCTGGCAAGCCAAGCACTGGGACTGACGTTATTTCACCAGTTCCCACGAGGGTTGGGTCTGGAGCTGACCCCAAAGCCAAAGCCCCTTCCAGAAGGGCATGCTGCTTCTCCGTAGGTCCTTGGGCATTCTGAGGCTGGGCCATTCTGGGACACTGACACACAGCAGGAGCGTTGGAGGGATCAGCCTCTGAAGCCCACGTGGCTTAGTTTCACGTGCCCGTCTCACTGACACCATCTCCGTCCGACAGTTGTTGAGGATTAAGTGAATTATTACATGAAAGACTGCCTTGTGCCTAGAATATGCTCACAAAAGACAAGTTATCTACAACCAATGTGGTTTCCTTCGGCCCAACACCAGTGGATATCAAAGCCAAGCTCACAGGCCACCGCGGAGGTCTCCTTCTATTGAAAACTTAACCTCATCAGACCAGGCCTCTTTATGTCTCCTTTCCACGCCAACCGAAACACAGTGAAATTCACTTCTTTCTGCATCAAATCCAAAGGCTGCAAAATGTGCACAAAATAACGTGCTCGGCTATCTTTTTCAAAAGGTATTTCATCAACTCTTTTTAAAATCCCACACAAGAGTGAGTCACAAAACGAGTAAGAAGTTATTTTAATCATCTCTCTGTCAAGGATTATTTCTCTTCGGCTCATCTGATACTCGGATCTTCCTTCGTATCTGACCATCTTTCTTGCAGCCAAGGCCTACTTTTAAAATATTTTGGAATTTGGGACGCCTGGGTGGCTCAGTTGGTTAAGCGGCTGCCTTCGGCTCAGGTCATGATCCCAGCGTCCTGGGATCGAGTCCCACATCAGGCTCCTCGCTCGGCAGGGAGCCTGCTTCTCCCTCTGCCTCTGCCTGCCACTCTGTCTGCCTGTGCTCGCTCTCCCTCTCTCTCTGACAAATAAATAAATTAAAAAAAAACAAAAAATAATATTTCGGGATTTATCTTAGTATCCATAATTAACTGATTGCATCAAACACAAGTTTCTATAAAATAGTAACCCTGCGACTCTAAAAAATTGAAACATGAATTATCTTGCCCCTAGAGACGGTACAGACAGAAGGTATGTCCTACCCAGCAGAAGATCCTTAAAAACTTCTGAATTCTGAGTATTCAAATGCTGAGGGCACACGGAGGGATAGGCAGCGTCCTGTCACATTCACCAGGTCATGCAGACAACAGAAACTGTGCTGTGCAGACTTTATAATCTGGTTAGAGAGGAGATAATACATATTCGTAAGATGGATAAGTGATGAGGCATAGAAGCCCCAAAACATAGCTTTTTTTTTTTTTTTAAGGATTTTATTTATTTGACAGGCAGAGATCACAAGTAGGCAGAGAGAGGGGGAAGCAGGCTCCCTGCTGAGCAGAGACTCTGGGATCCTGACCTGAGCCGAAGGCAGAGACTTTAACTTACTGAGCCACCCAGGCGCCCCAAAACATAGCTTTATATAAACATATATAAGTTTATATAACTTACATATATAAGCATATATAAGTATATATAACTTATATATAAACATATATAAGTTTAGTAGAAAGTGAACTAAATTAGTGGAATTATCTGCATGGTGGGATAACGAATGCATTATATATTTTGATTTACCATCAGTCTGCTCAAGAGAAGTCATACGGGGCTGGGGGCACAGACTTTGGAGCTGGGACGTTTACTCTTCCACTAACTGACCAGGTGACCTTGAGCCAGTTACCTAACCTCTCCGCACCTCACATCCTGATACATGTAAAAACCACCCAAGACAATAGTTTCGTCTTATTTTTTGAAGATTTATTTTAGGGGCGCCTGGGTGGCTCAGTGGTTAAGGCCTCTGCCTTCGACTCAGGTCATGATCCCAGTCCTGGGCTCGAGCCCCACATCGGGCTCTCTGCTCAGTGAGGAGCCTGCTTCCCCCTCTCTCTCTGCCTGCCTCTCTGCCTACTTGTGATCTCTGTCTGTCAAAGAGATAAATAAAAATCTTAAAAAAAAAAAAAAGATTTATTTTAGAGAGAGCGCCCGTGCATGTGAGCAGGGGAGGGGCAGAGAGAGAGGGAGAAGCTCCTCAAGCAGACTCTCCCTCGGAGCTTGGGGCTTGATCCCGCGACCCTGCAGTCATGACCTGAGCCAAAATCGAGAGTCCGCGGCTCAAGGCACAGAGCCACCCAGGCGCCCCGAGAGAATCGCCTTCTTAGAGGACGAAGCCACGCGTGGGCAGGAGCCTTTCTGCGCGGAGGAAATGCTCTGCAGAGGCCCGCTTTCCGCATCACACGATGCCACGGGCTGGCCTTGAGCAGAACTGGAAAACTCAGGGAAAAGGTACTGGTGATGGGGACCATGCTGGGGACAGCAAAGACCGAACGCGACACAGCTCAGCCCTTCACACTCACACATGCCATTGGCGAAATGAGAACCAAGACGGATACAAACGCGAGAAAGTTTTATTTTAAAAACAGCGACTCTTAATTGGCTGCAGACGGGATTCACCACGGGCGGACTCGCTTGGCTCTTGTTCCTCACCCACCCCTCTGCTTTCCACAAAAAGAAGAGACTCAAAGAAGGTTCCTTCTGAATGCGTATCACCATTTATTGTAGTTTGTGTTAGGAATCGAACAGAGGACATTGTCTGTGGAGGGGGAGGAAAAAGGAGAAAAAGAAAGTCTGTTCTCGTAGCTTAATTTCCTCAAAACACTTTATGGTTTCAGATCCTTTTTTACCCCACAGGAAATGCGAGAATTCAAGTATGTTGAAGTCAGGAGCAGTAATACAAAAAGTCTTATGGTTCTGTGCGTGTGTGGGTGTGTCTGTGTGTGTGTTTACAGGGAGACACGCGTCCCCGTTTCCTGTGCCCCATTTTTGCTTTGGTAAGGGCAAGCCCCAAAGGATGCATCTTACAGAAGACGCCCTGCCTCGAACTCACAGACTCCGGAGTTGAGGAATTTCTTTTCCCTCCTAGGATAACTGTAATGGTTTTGAACTGCCGCCCCCCCGCCCCGCGTGCGCCTCCCCCCAAAACCGAAAGTCCTGTCAAAATCCTGACATACGTGAATACTTTTTCCTGCCCTGCAGCTGCTCCTCGGGCTCCTACGAGAGGCCTCTGCCAAGGACCAGAGCAACAGGTTCTCTTCATTTTGTTTAGAATAAAAAAACTTTAAAGGGACATTTCAAAAGAAAAAAAAAAATAAAAACTGAAATTCGAATTCTGAAAATATCTTGCCTTTTTTATTAATCATGTCATCTAACACCAATTAAAAAAAACAAATATGTGAATATGATATAAAAATACGATCCCAGGATTAACACTTTGTCGCAGGCACGGTTCTCTCACAGAGTACACGTCTGGAGGGCCGGGTGGGGGAAGGAGTATATTTTTGTTTTTGCTTCTCTTAAAAAAATCCACAGCAGTGCAAGTTGGGTCAGGAAGGGAGGAGGAGGGGAAGGATTCTTTAGCAGCAAAATGTCCAAGGTTCTCTAATCACAATCAAATCAACGGATATTGGGTTTAGGGGTGGGGGTGGGGGGAGATGAACTTGGGAGGCTGCCCAGACCCACTTGTCATCAATCGCTAAAAGACTTCCGTTGCAAAAGCCCCAAATGGTGACATAGGAAGACGAGCTTTATTACACAAGCAATCGTAAAGTGTGTCCCTCAAGCTTTTGACCATGTGTGTCACTTAAATATATGTACAGGAATGGGGTTCCTCTTGCCATCCACGTCCTCGCAGGTCTCCACCGTCTGGTCACTCCGGGGGGGGGGGGGGGGCGCTCGGCGTCTCCTGCCCGGCGGGGCTGAAAAGCACCGGAAGGCGTCTCCACCGGCGGCGCTGCTCCCGCCTGCCCGGCTGGCCTTGGCTGTGTCTCGCGGAGGGTGGGCACGGGGGACGGCTTAGTGATCACTGTTTTGTTTCTCTCTCATCCAGGCGTGAATCTGTTCTTTCAGTTCTGGCACTGGGAAAGAAAAGGAGAGGATTAATGGCCCCGCGCTGGAGGGCTCCGGCTAGGAGACGGAGCGGAGAGAAAAGGCCATTCACTCCCTCGCTGACACGAAGGCCGAGGAAGAAGCGGGACACAAGGACCAGCCTCCCACAGTGAATCAGAGCCAAGAATGTTTTGTGTCTTTTCCACGAAGTGCCGTAAGCTATGGAAGCTTCTGGATTTGGTACACTGGCCCCTTCTGACGGCTCTCTGACAGGGGACTCGGGTGGCACGGCTGGGCCCGGACGCGGGCCCGGGGCCCGAGGCTGCGCCCCCCGCTACCTGGTTCCAGCATGCTCTCGGTCAGCGTCTGCCGGTTGAAGGGGTCCGTGGGGGAGTTGAGCAAGTGCCGCAGGATGATGGAGCGGTCCATGACGGTGCCGGACGGCAGCCGCACGGGGTCAGTCATCAGGGTGTCCATCAGGGGGTCTGCGGAGACAGAGCAGAGCGAAATGTCATCTCAGCGCCCAGAACTGAAGGTGACGACGAGACAAAGCCCCTCCTGTCGGGGAAAGGTCTAGATCCACAGACACAACAATCGCCTGGTCCAACCAGGCCCCCAAGGGCAGCCAAACCCCGTGGGCATGAGATAAAGACGCCCACGGTGCCTTCGGGGGAGGGACGCACCCTTGGCCAGCCAGAGCGGGGACGGGGAGGAACAGAGGAAAAGGACCAGAGCTCTGCAGGAGAGACAGCAGCTGGAGCCCCTCATCTCAGAACTTCCAGGATTCTCCTTTAGAAATGCAAATCCCCTCTTGCAAAGAAAGGCAAGGCTGATCTTGGCCTGTTCGGGGGGGTTGTTACTTGGTTTGAAATCAAGATAAGGACTCCTCCCCCCCTTTTAATTTATAACAGGGACTGAAAGTAGGCAAACGTAATTTCACACCCTGCGTCTCAAGGAGTAACGCTAGCACACCATACAAAAGTGAAAAGCACAGACGCTGTCTCTTCATGTTACGTGTCTCCAGGTAATTCAAAGAATCCAGCACGAGGAGAGCGGCCCACTTGCCTCTGAACTCGTCGGGGGCATCGCTGTAGTCGATTTCCGCGCGCGCGTTCTTGGCCACTATCTCCTCTACCTTCTCGGCCAAGAGCTTAAACTTCTCGATCGCTATGGTGGATTTGATCCCGGCCTTCCGCATCTTCGAGATCACTTCTTCAAACAACTCTTTGCTGTAGGATCTCTGCCAACGAGGACAGACAATGTGGGCCATCAGTGTATTTTACGTAGGAAAAAAGCGAGCTGCAAAAAATGCCCGAAGTACGATCCATTTGTGTCTTTCTAAAATCTAAACACTCTTACGTGGCTACAAACACATACAATACAAACCAGAATAAGCCACGCCAGACCGCACAAGGTCATTACCGCTGAGGAGGACTTCAGGGTTGAGGCAAAGGAGGAGAATTTTTAAATTCTGGAATTACTTTTACAGCAAACATGCATTCTTTCAAAATTTAAATTTCTTTATGAGACAGAGAGAGAGAGAATGAATGGGCAGGGGAGGGGCAGAGGGAGAGGGAGAAGCAGACCCCCTGCCGAGCACCAAGCCCGGACCCGGGACTCCATCCCAGGGCCCTGAAATTATGATGCAGTGAAATCGAGAGTCAGACACTGAGCTGACTGAGCCACCCAGGCGCCCCTAAAATTTAAATATTAAAAAGAGAATGAAAATCGCATCTGTTTGAGGCTTTGAAAGGCACAGTGGCCTGCGACAAGTGTCAGCTCTTTTCCCTAAAGGTCAACATGGGGAAAACAACCCAACACGGCTCGTAATCAAAAGGAGCTTTATCCTGTTCGTGGTCAGTCTTTCTTCCAGAGCTCTCAGCTCCCCACTGTTAAATGTCAGGTGCTCTGCTGAGAGGAGCACGTGGGCTGGTGGAGGACAAGCGCCCATGAAGACCCAGATGAACAGGGACTTGAATTCTGGCTCCACTGTCTACCCACTGGGCGGTCTCAGGCAAACCCCTCTGGGTCCCGGTTTCCTCCGGTATAGAACGGGTGGTAACACCCACCTCGCACGTGCCTAATTCAGATACATCACTGCTGTTCGGAAATATCACAGCATATCCCGATTTGCATTCATAGCAAAAACACTGGCCACTTGTCAATTCAGTGACAGTGATGCAAACAGAGGAGGAGACCGATCGAGCCTAAGACTCCGGACGAAGGCCTGGTCACCCGAGTGGTGCTTCCCATCCAAGGATTCAGACGAACGTCTACGGGATGAATTCATGTCAATACCCATATTCTCTTAGAGCACGGGGCTGAAATTCGACCTTTCTTCTTTAACTTCAGTTTCTAAGTAAGCGTACATGCTCACTTTCTCTCTGCATGTGCTCACGCGCAGAGAGAGGAAAGGGCACACGCTAGCCTTGGCCTGGCAGAAATCCTAAAAGCCATCCTGTTCAAAAATCCTGAAAAGTTCAGAGCGCCTCCAGTATAGTTTTCCGAAACTAAATTACTACATGGATTCAGCAAATACCTTACTTGACATCTCTCCTTCTTATAAGCCAGGAAGCCACAGTCTCCATCCCTTTGGGGAGGGGCACAGTGGATATGTGGCCGTAAAATTACAGTAAGATGTTGGGAGGCCAAAATTAAAATACTGTGCACAGGGATGTACTGTGGATTGGGCGTTGCGATTGAGACAACTTCACCTTGAACTTCTCTTTGTAACAAGGGGCCACCTGCTATCCTCATGAAAGGGTACTCTCTTTGTAAGGGAACTTCTCTTTGTAACAAGGGGCCACCTACCCTATTTCTCAGACGACGATGATGAGTTTTTAACCAACTGACTTGTGCTTACTTCTAAGTCAAGTTCTAAGAGCAGTGTGGTGGGCATTATCAAAAATCAAAGGCAACCGTGATGAGGGGACGTGGCATTCAGCCTCCTGGAGCAATGGCATCAATGCATGGAGCAAAGGCACATTACTGAGCCGCTGCTTCGAGTCTGACGTGGGCTGGGTCAGAGATGCAGCAAAGATGCTATTCTTGTCCTCAAGGATCTTACAGAATCATTCTAAAATTAAACAAGGAAATGTCTACAAATCATGTATCTGATAAAGGTCTTATATCCAGAATATATAAAGAGCTCCTACAATTCAACGAAATACAAACGACCCGTTTAAAAAAATGGTGAAGGATTTGAACAGCCATTTCTCCAAAAAAGATATATAGATGGCCAAGAAGCACAAGAAATTTGTCATTATGAAAATGTGAATCAGAACCACGGTGAAGTACCACTTCATTCCCACTAGGGTGGCTGTTAAAAAAATAAATAAATATTAACAAGTGCTGGTGAGGATGTGAAGAAATTGCAATGAGACCCCCTGTCCACTGCTGGTGGGAATGGAAAATGGTGCAGCCACTGTGGGAGACAGTGAGGCAGGTCCTTGAGAAGTTCAACATCGTATTACTGCTAGGATTCAGCAATTCTACTCCTGAGTGGATAGCCCAAAGAATCAAAGACAGGTATACAAATCCTTGGTCACTAATGTTCGGCGAAGCACCATTTCTTTTTTTTTTTTTTTTAAGATTTTATTTATTTATTTGACAGAGAGAGAGATCACAAGTAGGCAGAGAGGGAGGCAGAGAGAGAGACAGAGAGGGAAGCAGGCTCTCTGCTGAGCAGAGAGCCTGATGTGGGGCTCGATCCCAGGACCCTGAGATCATGACCTGAGCTGAAGACAGCAACTTAACCCACTGAGCCACCCAGGTGCCCCGAAGCACCATTTCTAACGGCCAAAAGGTAGAAGCAACTCAAAGGTCCACCGATGGATGAAGAGAGAAACCCATCAGGGGAGCCCCACATAATGAGAGACCATCCAGCCGTAAGAAAGGAACGAGGTACGGTACACTGATGAACCTCAAAACATTATGCTAAATGAAAGAAGCTAGACACAAAAGGTAACGTACTGTATTATTCCATTTACAGGAAATACCCAGAAGAGGCAAAAAGGTAAATCCCAAATTAGGTAAAATGAAGAGACCAAGCAGATCAGTGGCTGCCCAGGGCTGGGCTGATGGGGGGCGGGGGATGGATGATGCCTGCTTCATGAGTGTGGCGTTTCCGTCTGGGGGATGTTTGGATAAGCTGTTAGAACTGGAGAGAGGTGGAGGTTGTATAACACTGGGAATGCACTAAATGCCACCGAACTGCACGCTTTAATGTGCTCTTCTGTGCATTTCACCTCAATTTAAAAAAGACAAAAAAAAAAAAAAACAACAAAAAGGAAAGATGGACAGCAGAAGTGTGACTTCAGATTGGCTTTTTATTCTTTATTTTCATTTATTTTACTTTTAAAAGATTTTATTTATTTATTTTAGAGCGAGAGCCCTCGCGTGCGAGCGGGGGGAGGGGCGGAGGGGGAAGGGAGGGAATCTTAAGGAGACTCCGCACCAAGTGTGGAACCCGACACGGGGCTCCATCTCACGACTGGGAGATTATGACTTGAGCCAGTGTTGAGAGTCACGCGCTCACTTGACTGAGCCACCCACGTGCCCCTCTTTATTCTTTATTTTTGAACAGACCCTAGTGCTAATGGACGGCAGCAGCAGTCCACACAGAGTCTGTCCGTGAGAGCCTGTCCTGTGTGGCCATCAGTGTGGCGCACAGTCTCCCTAGGGCTCCCCTGTCCCAGGCTCCCTCAGCTTCAGGACAGCTGTTCTCTAGTCCTCCTCTGACGACGGGCTCTCTCCTCCAGTTTGTGAGCATAAGGCTCAGTGGCTCTTCATGCCTGTCCTCCTATCCCTTTTTTTGGACCCTTGTCTTTAGCCCGCTCTTGGCTGACTGGGAGAGAAGCTTCTGAGTTTCTTTCCCTGTTGGGCCGCCATTTTCTTCTTCCTTGGTCTTCCCAGACATCCCAGATCAAACCAAGACCACCGCTCCCAAAGGAGAAAACAAAATTCCACTACTGTTCCTGTGGAGCTTTCTAGACTTCCAACCTTCCTTCCCCAGCCCCCCAAACCCTCTTCCGAGACGATCATCGGGGCCCGAATCAGCTTGCAGCCACTAAAAATGGGAAATGCCCAACAATCAGAACAAACATCACACTTAAAACGTTTTCCTGTCCATGGTGACAGTGGCACATGCGCGTCTGCTTTCCGAGTCTGGCAGAGCGGGGCTGTTTAGAAATTCAAGAAAAGCTATGGGCCACGGGGCAGAAGCTGCGGTCTACGACTCAAGCCTGGTGCCACCACACCCCACAGGCATCACCAGGCGCTGTCCCCCACTGGGTCTTCACCATCTCACGGCCGTGCTGTGTTTATCCACACTGCAGGATGGTTCTGTTCCCCACACCTGAGCCCGCAGCCACAGCAAGGCCTACCAGCAACACCGCGCGCCGTGACTCTTCCAAGCCTCTTACGGTAAAGAGCGGAAGAGTGTCTGGGGACTTCTCACATCCCGACCTCTGGCTGGGCTACCGCAGCCTGCCTGCAGCCGGCCTGCCGTCCAAGCAGACACCCCCATCCGGATAGGGGCGCGTCTTCACCTTTCTCCATCGGACTACAGACTGCCACTTACCGTCCATTAGTCAGGATGTGTGGTTAGAAAAACATCTGTGCACCCCCCCACAGTAACTGCAAACTCCTCACACCCTCTGCTTCTTATGGGAAACCCGCTTTAGACCTATGTGGTGTTTCCCCTTGGAGGCACTCTGCCAAGACCGACTCTCTTGCTTACATCCAGAAGTACCCACATATGTGAATTATATCTCAGTAAAACTATTATTTTAAAACATAGTACCTAAAACTCCTCTACTTTACTATCATTCCTTTGGATGAGAGACGGGTAAAGAACCTTCTAGAACCCCTACTGCTGGTTAACCTGATACGTGAGAGGTATCTGGACAGATAGGGTGAACAAAGATGGAGAGACAGATGAGCATGGGACTTTTTGGGTATTTTAAGCAGAGGGCAGAGAGGCTGGGGGACTACCCGCTCAGGGCCAGACAGCCCGGGTACGAACCCTGCCTCTCTCCCATACTCCCTGTGCCGCCTGGAGCAAGTTGCTTCGACTCTCTGTGCCTCAGTTTCCTCATGTGAAAACGAGGAACCCAACAGAACCTATACCAGAGGACTTTGTGAGGATTAAGTCAACGAAAACAAGCCAAGTGGCTAAAACTTGGTATTCAAGGGGTGAGCGTCAGCTCTGAGGGCACCGCCATGATGCAGGCCAGAGGCACGTGGCGGCCGGGGGAGCCCTTTATGAGACCGCTGGCAGCCAGGCCCGGGGGTGCTTGGACTAAATTGGCGGCGGTGGAAATGACAAACACGGAATGGGTGTCATCACGGCGGACATGAGGAATAGAGCAGAGAGAAGACTGGGAAGACCACTTGAGGTTTGAAACCGGGAGTCACTGACGTGGGGTGCTTGGGAAGCAGACCTGGTCCCCTGCGAAGGCTGGACCCTGGTGGGAAGGGGACAGATCTGTTGCGTGAGGCCCTTGGCAGGACGGGCTAGGACCCCGCTGCAGACAGATCTGGGAGCCAAATCGGCCTTTTTACACCCAAAGGAAAAGAGCTGCTTCATCTTCATTTACACCAGACCAGCTCCCCCAGCCCACACAGTGATTATTTCCATTTACGAACTAAAAACTTCCCAAATCGCAAGCTGAAAAGTATCGCCTTCCCTGACTCCAAGTGGGGAAAACCCTGGGACAGATGGGTCTGCCGGGAAGTCCAGAGAGACACGAGCTCTGGCCAGCCGGGTCGGCAGTCTGAGGCCCAGGCTCCCCCCGAAACGGCCTGCTCGCCCGGCCACTGACCTGGTCGTCGGCAATGGCTTTGGCAAACCGGGCACAGTCCAGCTGCAGGTAAATGTCCGTCAGTTGGTCCAACAGCTTCTTTGGCTCAAAGCCGTACTTCTCGGGGTTTTCAACTTTCAGGTCACGGCACTTGGGGCCGCAGAGTTGCTGAAGATTAAAGTTCAGCATTGCGGCCAATCGGGGTCCAAGTTCCTAGGGAATCACAGGGTGAGAGGACATTTCATGCTGTTGAGACAAGCGAGAAGGACCCAAACTCCCATTTCAGTGGAGGAACAGGAATTGGTTGGATTAATCTTTAGAGAATCCTGAGAGGTACTGTGAGTCATAAAGCTGAAGGACATTTATATTCAAAATTTTCTTTGCTCTCCATTTCTAATCCAGTAATTCTAACACTTAATAATGTTACAGGTTGGCGGAATATCTATAAATATGAGAAGGTAACCTTTTCTTTAAATTCATGCTTTCAACGAGAATAACAAGTATCACTCCAAATTCACCGAGAAGCAGGTAAGAGGGAAAATCACTCACAATTCCATCTCAAATAATTTATTACAGTTTCCTAATAATCAAAGACTCACTGAATTAGGAATTCCTGAACAGAAAATAAGACACGTTTTTAGTGCAGGGATTGGCCAACTGTTACCTGCAGGCTGAACCTGGCCCAATGCTTGGTTTTATAAAGTTGTACTGAAAAAGCCACACTTATTTGTTTATATACATTGTCTGTAGCTGCCTTCGTGCTACAACAGCAAAGTTAAGGAGCCGTGCCAGACTGTGCGGCCCACAACGCCTAAGTGTTTACTATCAGGGCTTTGTAGGAAAAGTTTAAAGAAATTCCATTTGCGAGCCCCAGGGAAGCAAGGGTCTGAACTGTCTTGTTTAAATTAGTTGCGGTGTTTGCCTGCTTTCAATAGTGAGCTCGGCTCTGTTTCACATTCCACTGCTCTTTCACGAAGAGCTGTGAAATGGAAAATAGACAGAGGAGAGACGCATCGGTGAGAGGCACCCAGGCCAGGGTGTGGTGAGAATGTGGGGCAGAACGGTGGACGTTCTGACTACCTTCAATCTGTCATAAACCCTAATCATGGCTCTCATTACCCTTTGGCTTCTCGAGCGTAACAAAGCTACAACCAGGAGAACCAAAGCTCTTACCCGTTGTCAATGATTTCTATTTCCTATACTCTCATTTCCAATGGATGCTTTCTACTTTTCCTACAAATAAAATATGGGCATCAATAACGACAAAAATATGTCACAGCTTCGGCATTAATAATCCCATGTGCTATGTAGGCAGAAAGCGAATTACGTTATCTTGGAAGAAAGCGTTAGCAGACTTCGGTCTCTCCCCAGAGCGCCAGAGCACTCAGCAGAACTGGGAACAAAATCAGCATCGAGCTTTCACTTAGCAACTTGGAGTTGAAACGTCGAGGCTCTCAACAACTACTTTTCGCGACAGGGGCCAGAACCTGACCGTGGAATCGGACGCCCAACATAAACACCTTGAAGTTTCTACTCACCGGCCTGAGGAACGGCTTCTGGACCTGCTTCGTGAGGATATGGAACATGTCCACGGTTTCTGTTGCCAGGGCAAGATAGGAGCGGGACACACGCTCGTCCTGAGCCAGCTGGGACTGACGGGCTTGCTGCTGATCCTAGGAAACACGGAGCAGAGGCCAGGCCAAGGTCAGCCCCGGCTGGGAGCTCACCGGCACGCCAAGTGTGAAGGAAAATGGGACAAGTGCACAGCAAAGCCCACACGCTGAAGGAATGAGAAGAACCCAAACCAGAGAATTTCCCAGGTAACTGAAGTTTATTCTTTTCAGCGTGAGAACTCTCTGGGACTCTGGGTAAGGTGACCCCGGCACATTGTTTCACTTACATGAGCCCCGGTTTCCCCAGTGATAAAAGAAGTCACCTTCAGCTTCTGTGTGGGATGAAGTAAGTGGACCTTCCCTGCGCCCGATACGCGCGGTTGCTTATCAAGGATAGTCTGTCTCCCCGAGTAACAGCTTGTAGTCACTATTATTTTAAAAACATGAGTTGCGCTACGCTAGGATACCAGGGCCCAGAGGTTTTGCCTCTACACCAAGTGCCTACAGAGTGCTAAGGTCTTGAGTTTCCTCTCGCCCCGCTCTCAAGGCTCTCTCCCACGACAACCGTCAGCATGCTTGCCTCTGACACCGTCCTCCTCCTCCAATTCTGCCCTGGGCTGGGAAACAAGATAATAACGTGTGTTTGACTCCTGGGTAAAGCCAGGTGGAGCACTGAAGGCTCTGAGATGGAGAAAATCCCCAGAAACAGCAAGAAAGACGGAAATTCTTATAACTAGGCTCAGAAAGTAACTAAAGCAGCTGACACCCTGCATGGGGACCCTGGGGTAGGGCCCTTTGAGTGGCTGCGTGGGGGAGATTGTGCAGCGATGCTGGGTAGCCTGCCCCCTGCCCCGTTGGCCCCGAATGCGCCTACAGAACACATGTCGAAGCAGGAAGACACAAGAACAAGGTGAGAACTAGCGCAGTGCGCGGCTGCGCGTCACATGCATTCCTCCACACGTGGTCTCCGGGCCCCGGTCCAGGCCAGGCCCCCCTTTAGCCGCTGGAGCGCGGAACGTGACCAGTGAGCTCGCAGGCCTCATGGAGCCTGGATCGCAGGCAGGGAGAGAAGCAATCAACAAACACCCACAGAGACACATAACAAGTCTGATAGCGACGGAGAAAAAGCAAGCAGGAAAAGAAGAGAGAAAGAGTGGTTAGGGACAGCCTCCGAGGAGATGACATGCAGGTGGAGGGTCTGAAGGAAGAGACTCAGCGGAAATCTGGGGCAACAGTGCTCCTAGCCAAGGGACGAGCACGCGGGTCAATAAGGGCAAGGAGGCCCGTGTGGTTCGGGAGAGTGACAGGGAAAATGGTGGGCAGGGGGCCTGCTCTAATTCGGGACCGGACTCTGAGTGAGAAGGGAAGCGTGGCCAAGTTCCCAGTCAAGTGGTGATAATAAAAGCAGACAAGTTTTAAGAGCGTCCCTCCGGTGTGGCCCCGGACAGCAGTGGAGGCCGAGGGGCCGGTCAGAGAGGCTACAGCAGGCCAGGCCAGAGAGGGCTGTGGGACAAGAGGTCAGACACGGGTATCTGAAGATCGAGTCTTGAGGCGTTTGTTGAGGGAGAAGAATCAGGAAGACTCCAAAGTGTCGAGTCCAAGCATCTAACCGAGTGTAGAGTGTGGCTGTCCCCCAGTGAGGTGGGCAGACCCGAGGGGATGTGGAGGGCACCATCAAGAGACACCGCTGGACCACGAGGCAGAGGGGCAGGTCAACGGCGGGTGAGTGCGGCAGGTCTGGAGTCAGGAGAGAGAGGAGCTGAGGAGACACATTCTGGAAGCTTTAAGACACAGACCGTCAAGCAGATGAGACCCCCTCGCAGGGGCTCTGAGCCGGGGGCATCAGGTGTGTGGGTGCTTCCGGCTGCCTGATGACTCTCGGGAGGAGGGTACCTCATTGGCCAAAGGTGTCAAATGTCCCGCCACGGATGGTGCAGTCTCTCAGGATAAAGAACGCCTGCTACCGCGGAGTCCCGACTAGCACCCTCGCCGAGAGACCCCAGCCTCAGCAGCGAGCGTGGGGCGCCGGAGGGCCGAGCAGCGGAATGCTGCAGCGTTCGGAGGGCGGGGCGGGGAGGTGGACGGCAGAAAGGGACTTCAAGGTCAAACATGACTTTGGGAATAGCACTCGTTCAGGATTATTTATGATGTCCTCTCATCCATGAACACGAAGTCAACAGGAATTGTTCGGTCGTCTCATGAGCAAATGCCAGCGCGCACCGACTGTGAGTAAGATAACGAGCCACAGGCCTGTCTCCCACGGTGTCTGGCATGAGCCGGTCTGAGCCGAGCATCACGGCTAGCATAGAGGGTACAGAGGTACCGAGAAAGGTGAGGCCCTCAGCCGCACCGACTGGGGTAGTCCAACCCCGAGGGACTGTCAGGCCAAGACCTTACTTAAAGAATGGGCAGGATTTCGATACAGAAAAATGGAGAGTAGAGAATTGTGGACAGGAGCGTCTCGAGCCGCACAGAAAAACAGGGGCTGCACAGTCCGAACTACGTGGTGACCTTCGGCGACCCTCCTCACTGCTCTTCTGCAGAGCAGGGATCGTCTCTGGTTCACGGACAAGGATACAGAACTCTGAAGGCATGGCAGTGTCTGTTTTCAAACCCAGGTGCCCTGGACTCCAAATCTGGAGCTCTTTCAACTGGCCTCATCTGTTTCCCAGACGGTTCTGCAAAGGGTTCTGGGGACCGGCCCAGGCAGGATCCAACGGACCGGAATGCGAGGTAAGCTTGGAAGGATCTCTTAGAGCTACTGTAGGGGGCCACAGAGCTGCCTCCCGCCTGTGGGACGTGGGGAGGCACGGGAGGGAGGTTTTGGAGGCACAGTAGCAAAACATTTGAATGGGTGTTTAGACATTATATATGAGGGTAGAGGGCAGGCCGGACTCAGGCGGGTGCCAGGGCGGTACAGAGGACAGAGAGGACAATGACCACGTCGTCTCAGAATGTGATGAGAGGGGGTCCAGAGAGTGTGGAAGCCCGGACTCGGGGAATCCAGCACTCATGGGCCCTGGCCAAAGCCCCCGGGAGGTTTCAGTCTGTGGTGTAAGATGTGAGCTACAGCAAGATGGAAACTTCCCATCAAAGCTGCAGGAATACTGGGAATGAAAACCTTCCCGAAATGTGCTTTCATATGTGCTTACCTTAAGCGTTAGAAGCTCGACAGCATTTTCGTTTTGAGGATGCTATTGCTAGTCAAGAAAAAGACAGTCCTCCCTACTTTTCCAAGAGAACTCTTTCTGGAAAGCAGTTCTGATCCTGAGCCCGAGAACACCAGGCACAGACTGTCTACACGTCTGCAGTAAATGTCAGAAAAGCGTGTCAGCGTGCCGTCACCAGCGCGGCAGGAGTTTCTCCTGCAACCTGGCAAGACAACCCTCTCCTTCCATTAATAACACAAAAACCAAGATCAACTGGAAGGAGAAACCTCCCGCGGGAGGCACACAGTTGTCCAAAGGAAATCACACGAGCAGATTAAACGCCCGGTCGGCACCGCATCCTAGGGATTCATTTCCTACTTTCAGAAATTGACAGCAACATGGGGCGCCTGGGTGGCTCAGTGGGTTAAAGCCTCTGCCTTCGGCTCATGTCATGATCCCAGGGTCCTGGGATCGCGCCCCACATCAGGCTCTCTGCTCCGTGGAGAGCCTGCTTCCGCCTCTCCCTGCCTGCCTCTCTGCCTACTTGTAATCTCTGTCAAATAAATAAATAAAATCTTAAAAAAAAAAAAGAAATTGACAGCAACACATTCAGACAATAAAAACGCTTCTCCAAAAAAGCCCTTTGAAATCAAGGAGGCAAAGTTTTCGGGAATCATTTGACAAGCCTTCTAAGTTCATTTCTTGGCTTTAGATGAGGTGTCTACGTTTACCCCTCCCTCAACCCTGGAAGGGAACCTCGCGGAAGCCCACAGGTGGGAGGCGACAGATAGTGACAAGTCAGATCCATGCCACCAGGGCCCCACGAGTGCCGCCCCCGAGCAGAGCTCTGCCCCGGGCCCGAGGCAGCTCCCCGGCCACAGCTGTCCCCCGTGTCCTCACCCGCGGCAGCTGGTCCCACTGGTCTTTGTTCTTCATCTCTTCCTGCACTTCGTGGATTCGCTTCAGAGACTCTAGACTTTCGTCGAGCAAAAATGTCGTGTCATTGATCAGCATGTTTATGTAGCGAACGAACTGCTTCCCCGAACTGAAAAGGCAATTACGTTGGACACGGTCATACAGCGCCCTGAGGCCAAAGGCTGCGGCAGATCCCAAAGAAAATGGGTCCCGCCCAACGTGCCGACCCCTTCGCCCCGGAAGCTTGCCCACCGCCCTGGCACCACTCCAGTACGGCGGAGGTCAAGGTCTGTGAAGTCTCTCCTTGGATTTGTTACCCCTTTTAGCTAATTGTGAGACGCTCACTGCAGCGGTGCACTGGTGGGGACCTGGCCTGGTCAGGAGAGCCAGTTGCTAGTACTTCACTATTCTATGAGCAGATTCCCATGAGAGCTTAAATCTGGTACCAGTTCGAGTATGTACAGCCTGGAAAGCCATTAAATGCTGAATTTCTCCCCCTTCTTCAGAGAGCAGTTTTACCAGCATGTCCCTGGCTCATTGTCTTAATGACTTTAAGTAGAAAACACACTCCTCCAGACTAGAAAATAGGTTTAAACTCACCAAGAAAGCACAATTACCCACATATAAGAGACAAGAGAATCACCACTACAGTGATTCCTTATTATAAAGTCGCAGTGAAGGACAGCTGGAAGCTGCGATATTGATACAGGAGAATATTAACTCACTTTCTAGAACCCGAAGCTTCCAGCCTATAAAACTGTCCTGCATCTCCCGTCACAGTGGAGGGCTCACTGGCACATTCAGATGCTGGCGCACCGTTAGGCTTTGTAACTGCAAGATTAGTAGAGCAAAGAGGAGCTCCATACACTTTAGGATCTACTGCTGTGTAATCAGGGAGCGGGAAGCCCGTGCCTGGGGAGAAGTTCCTTCGAACAAGGGTGGGAAGCTTGGATTTCAGGAACAAGCAAAGTTCAGGGCGAGCACTCCCACTCAGCACCACGCAGACCAAGCCATGGGCCTGTGTGGTCTAAGCTGGTGCCGGGGTTTGTGGGAAGGTAATTCTGACCATAAGAGCAACTCTGGGAAAGAGAATTAACTTGAAGAGCTTACTTTACAGAAACCTAACAAATGGTTTCTCCACTGGTAATACGAAATCTACTGACTAGTAACTCAGCTAACAAGTGATAGTGACACTTGCTCAGTCATCTAGCAGGGATTGCAAAAGATCCAACCAGATAGGATAAAATCTCTCCTGAAGAACAATTCAAGAGTTCAACATTTTCATCTCCCTTCTTTCTAAAAGCATCTTTCTTTTTACAGTAACTTAGATGAAATGACTAATGTCCAGATTTAAGGAGCCGCTAAAATTTCAGGTAGGTCATAAAAAATCCTTAATCAAGGTTTAGGGCATTACAAAGAATGACATTTGCATAACCCCAACCTTCCTTCCAAATCTAAAGTCTTCCTAACGATTCACATCTAAAGCTTGACATCATTTTTCCAGAACACTCTACGATCTCATTCCAGTCCTCTGATATCTTGACTTAACACTGTAATCGCAGAAACACCAAAAAACACCTCATGGATCATCTCAGAATATTTATAGATTCTTGATGTATACGTACCATCCCCCAAGTGTCTTGACAGCTCTAAAGCTTGGCGATATCTTTGTTAACCCTGCTCACATGCAGCAGAATGATCTAGAAAACTTAAAGGAGGCTGAGACCAAGCCAACGGTCCAGAAGCAGCAGCTCGGAAAAATTTAAGCGGTCACCCTACCCGTGATTCGCAAGCGACAGGCGGTGGCATTGG
>PISX010016325.1:0-46552 GCA_004024625.1 Mellivora capensis
TGGAGAAGTGTCTATTCATATCTTCTGCCCATTTTTTGATGTGATTATCTGTTTTGCATGTGTTGAGTTTGAGAAGTTCTTTATAGATCCTGGATATCAACCTTTTGTCTGTACTGTCATTTGCAAATATCTTCTCCCATTCCGTGGGTTGCCTCTTTGTTTTGTTGACTGTCTCCTTTGCTGTGCAGAAGCTTTTGAAAAAAAAAAAAAAAAAAAAAAAAAGTTATCTTGCTTCCTCAGAGCTCAAACTTAAGTAGAATTAATATTTATTAACAACTCATTATTTGCTAGTCACTGGGCTCATCATTCAATACTTGCTCAACTTTTACAATGTCCATGTGAGGGAGATACCTTTTTAACCCCACTTTCCCCGGAAGAACATTAGACTTGGAAAGATTAAGTAACGTGCCTGTGGTCAGCAAGATAATAAGTGAAAGAGTCAGGACTGGAACACTGAATTCTTGGTCTTATCCTCAGTTACACTCAGTATTGCATGCCATGAAAGAAGTCTTCCTCCATATCCTTTACAGCCTTTTAAGTCCCATTTAGGCATCCATTTCCCAGGAGATAATTATTTTATTCATTCATCAAAGATTTTCTGAGCACTTAGTAAGTGCCAGTGACTGTTCTAAGCCCAGGGGAAGTATCCGTTAACTAAAGAGGTAGGATTCACTCAGCTGCACTCAGGTATAGAGGTAGCTTTTCTGATTTATGGGAAAAATCTTCTCCAAAAGGAGATGATCAGTGTGATGAGAAAGGTTAGGCCTCTCCACAGCAGGCTCCAAGCACAGATGGCCATTTTGTCATCCCCCGTGGCTAAGGCATTCACTACAACTTCTGCATTTGGTCATAAATGGGAGCTTTTTTTTTTTTTCATTTTATTTCTTTTCAGTGTTCCAAAATTCATTGTTTATGCACCACACCCCGTGCTCCATGCCATACGTGCCCTCCATAATACCCACCACCAGGCTCACCCAACCCCCCACCCATTGGGGACATTTTAAATTCATCTACCCAGAATTTGGAATGTCAGAATCAGAAAGAACAACAGAGGTCATCTTGTTTAACTGTCTGACTATAGAAATGAAAATAAACAACATGCTGAGAAGTTTACTTTTCAAGATGACATAGGTGTGTAATGAAAGAATCACTTCTTAAATAGTTTTCCTAACTCCCAACCAGTGCTTTGATTCATACATCACATGGTGTTCTAAGGAAAAGATGGGGTACATCTTGAAGCCAGAGTTTCCATGGCTATAGGCAAAAATCTCCTGACCATGGATCCACTTCTCAGAACAAGCATCTACATTGAGGCCACTGCCCATGAAGCACTTCCAAAGGTTTTCAGAGCGGTATCGAACCATCAGGCAGTGGGAACCATGGAGCTTTATAGGACCAGCACGTACTACTACGGCTTGTAGCCAATGGTGTATGGACTTAGTGCCCATCTCCTGTTTGAAGTAGGAAAGGAACCAGAAAATTTAGAGAACACTGTCTCTCCTGTTGAGCCTGCTTATTCATCCACATCCTCACAGATTTCTGTTCCAGACCCTCCTTCAAACCCACCTAGGCAGCATTCTTGGGGTTTGCCGTTGAGGATATTAGGTCAGCATGAACTGAGTTCTGAATCTTCACCACACTCTCCTCTTAGTGGTCTTCCACTTTTGCAGTTTATCCTGGTGCTTAAGTGTATATAATCTCCTTGCCTCCCCTACCCCACCCCTTACAGTGTGAAGTTAGTTGCTTTGTTTATCCCTTCTGACACACTAGCTTTGTGCTATATTTAACTCCTGTACATTAGCATTAATATCCAGGCACACAAGTGAAGTTGCCGCTGTGCATTACTTCCACCAGGTACAGTAGGGGTTTATTCGGCTAATTCCCTTTGGGGATAAGGAAACAGATGCAACCTATAAGAAAAGGGCTGAACATTCTCTCCACAGTAGACAGAATACAGATCTTTATAAGATTTTTGTGTGCATGAGTTTATTCTTTTGCTTTTTACCTAATTTTTGCCTTTGGTTTTGGCTGGCATACAAAGCAACTTACAAAAAGGGAGACTGACAACATAAATGTTCCCCTGAAAAGAACAGGCTCTTAACATAAAAAGAAACACAAAAGACCAACAACATAAGTTATTCCTCTAAGATTTCCAGTTGCCTAGAACAGTACCTGGTACATAGTGGTACTCAAAAAATTAATGAATAAATAAAAAATAAAATAATGAATAAAAATTAATGAATAATGTGATTTCTTGCTTTCTGGATAGTCTTCCTTTGGCTGGACAGGAATTCTACCTATGCTGAGAAAGTCAAGACGGTGAACCAGAGAGATGATATAGTCATTACAGGATATTTATTTTGGGGGGCCCAATTTCTTTTTTTTTTTTCTTTCTTTTTAACTTTTGATCTATGAAATTTGCCTCTTCCATTTTTCTCCTCCTCCTCCTCAACTTCTTCCTTTTTAAGATACCAGTCTCTCCTTTCATTGCCTTTATTTGTTGAAGCACTCAGATCACAGTAGGGTTTTTTTTTTTTTTTCAGGTACAATAAATCTCTGCTTCATTAGAACAAAAACTGATGTATTCAAGGGGTTTTTTATCCAATAAAAGGCACCTTTTTTTTTTGGCTTGAGTTTGTTTTTATGAGAAAGGGAATAACAAGAAGCAGTATTTATTTGATCCTTAGGTGGTAAAAATTTATTTAAGTAAACAAGGTTACAGTTTTATTCAGTTAAGGAAATGGGAATGGTTTGTGGAAGAGGAGAAGGAGGGAAGCTGAAGGGAAGAGGCATTGGGATGGACAGAAACACTCATAAGTAACAGGAAAAGGTGAGAAAGACAAGTAGACTGGGAGGAAAGTGGGCCAGAGACTGAAAAATCCATGGAAAGAGAAGGGTTCCAAAAGGAGGGGAGTTCCATGTGTACCCTCAAAGGTCTTTTTGCAGAACTTCTATGGGGAGAGCAGGGCAAATGTGGAGCGTGGTGTTCTTCTCTGCTTCACATCCACCAAGAACACAGGAGCTGTTCTCTTTTTAAAGCCCCAGATCCCATCTATGAATCTTACTTCCACCCTCTTGGTCCTTCAGCTGCTTTAGGGAGGAAGCCAGCTGGAGCGAGAGGAGGCTTCTAGGATGATATCCAAAGTCAGAGAACTCCATGCAGAAGCTGTTCTGCCTATTATAAATGAGAGTAACTCAACTGAGGGGACTCTCCGCTAATAAAAACCTAGCCACTAATGAGAGGTCTAGCCACAGTGCACGTGGAGAGTGACACCCAGCCTTTGTCCACTCTAACTAATCAATGCCGATGCTTTGTTTATAAATATTTTAAGTATTATTAGCTACCTTAGGATAGCAACTGAAAAAAATGAAATTATTTTAGATCACATGTACTTCTAATTCTTTTAAATATGTCAGTTTAAGCAGGTTTGTTTCATTCAGTCATTTATCCAAGAAATGTTTATTGAGTGCTTATTATTGCCAGTGAGCTAAACAACAGGAAATAAGGTTTGAGATTGAGTTGGTGACCTGATCTGGGGGTACTTTGTAGATGGATCATTCTGAGGGATTTAGAAGGGAAGGGGGGAGGGGAGATGGGTAAGCCTGGCAATGGGTATCGAGGAGGGCACGAATTGCATGGAGCACTGGGTGTAACACACAAACAATGAATCATAGCACAGTACATCAAAAACTAATGATGTACTGTATGGTGACTAACATAACACAGTTTTTTAAAAAGTTATATTTTGTTCTGCTTTTAATAGGGAGCCAAAGAAGAGTTTTAAACAGGGAAGTAGGAAACATCACTTCACTATCCATATCCCAGGTTATGGACTAGTTTAAATGCTGTTGCAATAGTATAGGTAAGAGTGATGACAGTTTAGCCAAATGCACGACAAAGGAACTTGAGAGAGACTTAAAATAGGAAATGGGGACAGCTTCATTGTTGAGTTTTAGAAGGGACAAAAGGGACAGGATGGTTCTCAGATGCCTGCATGTCATGTGTGGAAGGTATGTATTACTTCAGAAGGAGGGATCTAGTCAGGGGGAGAGAGGAGAAAGGAAGGAGGAGAAGAGCAGAGTGCTGCAGACAGAGAAGTAAGAACCAGGAGGCACTGAGCTGTAGGCTGAGGAAGGTATGGAACCGAAGAGGGGGAGAATGTATAGGCAGAGTTAGAAAAGAGAATCTGGACAGAGCAGTAAAGTTCTGAGTGATTCAAAGAGTGCAGACTTCTTTTTTTTTTTTTTCCAGACACTGAAATAGACAGCATGATATAGTAGGAAGTGGGTAGGGTTTGGAGTCCAACTGATATACAATTAAAACAGCTGTCACTTACTTGGTACAAGATCTTACAAAAATTACTCAACAATTCCCAGATTCTTAAAAAAATTTATAAAATGGAGATAATAGGTTGTACATAGGATTGTTCTGAGTACTAAAGTTTATAATATGTTGAGTGTCTAGCACTATTTATTCTAGAAGCTTCCTTCCCTGCTTCTTTTCTCTTTAGCATTACCCTCCTCCAGGCCATCAACTTCTGAGCTCATTTCAAAAAAGAGGTTTGAGACTAGAACCCTTCTTATCATCTTAGCACAACTTTATCTAAAGAATAGAAGTCACAGGCGCTTACCCTTTTAGCCCATCTCTCATCACTTTGTTACCTCATTCCAGCTGTACCATATATACAGCATTATCTTTCATATCTTCAAGTCTTTGAACAAACTGCTTCCTCTTCCTAGACTGTCCTCATCTAGTTCTCTGGCTACATAAACCTTTATCAACTTTTTAAGACTTAAGCTCAAGAACAAAGATCTCCACGTACATGCCTTAGCCTGACCCCTAGTTTGCACTAACCTCAGACGAAACTGATAAGTACTTTGAGAGAGATGAGGCACAGTGTGCTGGTTAAGAACACAGGACACTCGAATAGGACTGTCTGGGTTTGAATCCCTTTCACTGGTCATTACTAACTCTAGGATCGTGGACTACTTAACCTCTCCATCAATCAGCTCCTTTATTTATAAAATGATGATGATAAAAATAAGACACACATCCCAGAGATGTTATGAGAATTGAGTGAGTTAATACAAATGAGATTAGACCAATGTCTAGCACATATTAGTAAGTCTTAGTTTCTCTTGACTTAGGACTTTTAAGGATCTTAGTAGCTGAAGTTATATGTTTCCATATACAACTCTGTGCATATATATAATTAGCATATATATAATTACCATAGGCAGGTAGAATTTCATGAAAGCCCCAAGGTAAATCTGCATGCTATACGGGCTCTGAAATCAACATGAGCTCCCTCTCCAACATGCAGTCCTTTCAGAACAAGTAAGGCAGAGTAGAGCATTTGGGGATGAGACTTTGTTTTTAAACAAGGAGTTTGAGCATAGATACTAGTGATGCCAGTCAATAAGTATCCTTTAAATACCTACTATGGTTGAGCCACTGTTCTAGGTACAGTGAGGTCAATCCCTTTTATTCAGAGCTGTTTAAAAGACCCTAAAATCATGGAGATTCCCCATGATTTTGGGCCTACTAGGACCAGGAAGGCTCTGGACTTATTTTTTTTTCCCCCGTCTTGATTTTTTTTCCTTCCTTCCGTCCTTTTTTTTTCTTTCTTTCTTCCTACCCCCCCAGCCCCCCCCCCCACAACATAGCATTCTTACCAACGTGTATAGGTACTATGGTGATAGTTGCTATATAAATACAGGAAGAGAGAACAGGAGAGGAGGAGGAGAAGATAATTAACTCAATTGTATACAGCTTTCTTTTAGAAGAAGAAAGGTTCTCCTTAATTTCATTCCTATCTCCACACATGCAGAAAAGGGTGCTATGAAAGACATCCTGACAGCCCTAGAACACAGTGCTGACTCCAAGACAGAGTCCACTCAGTTCTTACACCTGATTGTGCAAAGAACCTACTTCCCCTCTTGCTTTTCCCTCTTTTTGTAAATAATTCTCTATAAATGGGAAAAATGGAGAGCAAGTCTTTCAAACAGTTGTCATAAATTAGAATAAATTGCATTAATTCAAAATGTAAAACTAGGAGAGCCAGGAGAACATGCAACATATTTTCCCCAAATAACACTGTGAACAAGCACAAGTGTATACTTTGGGCATATGTATATCTTTCTTCTGACTGACAGCCTGAAGGATAGTCCATGTGATTTTTGTGTTGCTGAGGTGGAAACAATCTTTATTTGGATTGAATAGCAGAGTAAACAGGAATGAATAAGAGACACAAAAGTTTACAGTACAGATGGTTTTCTGATTTTTTTAAAAATTGTATGCGTTTTCAGTTAAAAGCGCATTTGCCTTTTGTTCTAGTCAACTGTCCTAGAGACTTTTCATGGTTACACACCAGAAAATTAAAGGTGATCAGTAAATCATGTTCTGGGTTTAATAATGTTATGCAGGCTACATGCACAGAAGTTTATCTTCTTTACTTTTTAATCTGAAAAAAATTAAGGTTTATCCTGTGGAAGTCATTAAGGAAACTAAAAAACTTAGTTTATTTTTTTTTATCTTAGCTTGTTATCACTAAGAAAGATATCATTTACACACAGTGTATGTGTACACATATACCCATGTTTATGGGGAGAATGGGTAAAAGATTTTGATGATTCAAGGAAAATAATAAAAGGTGTGCCAAAAGTGGTCTCCAGAGACACAGAAGAATTTGATTAAGCTATAGTTATGTCCACCTATAACAAAGCGCTGCCTTCATAGAATTGGAAGAACATTTTCCTTCTCACACAGTTATCTGGCTCTGTCACCAAATGAACTTCTTTGGGTGACACAAGGAAGGGATACCATCCGTCTTCTGTTGACAAGGCCGCCTTACCTGTTCTGGGAGGCAAAAGGCTATTCCGATCGAATGATCCACAACTTTATGATAGTAATGTCAAAATGTAAAATAAAACACCAGTGCCTAAATACTTACTCAGCATTTTTCGTTTACATGACTATGGCACTGAATCATGGTTTATCTTTTAATCTGTGTCAAACATTACCTTTATCGCCAACATTTCTTGACCACAGCATCTAGGGCAGTTAAAAGGTCTAACTCAGGGGCGTTTGAGAGGTAAGTGGACACACACACAGGTCTGCCTTTCAGGCTCATCCTTGATTCTGCAGGGTCTTCTGCCTGCCTTGAAAAGACAAGTTATGGCTCTCAAGGGTGCTCTAAATCTGGAACAATTCCCACAAAACAATCAATGGCAAATCATTATTTCTTTCCTTTTCCCAAAGAACAGGATGCACAGAAAATAATGCACATGTAGTAAAGAGTTGAAAGCCTAATGGACATAGGAAACTTGCCGCCCCTCCAGATCAGCACATCAGGCCACCAGATACCAGCCTCAGGCCGGAGTTAGTCATCATCTTCTTGCAGGAGCCATGCCCTCCTCCCAGGATTGATGCATCTTATTCCCCTCTACATAAAGAATTAGCTGAACCAAGTAAAAATAAGAGGACTCTGGGCCCGCAGATGGCTGACCAGCTGTTTCTGAGTGACTCCCCATGAATCAGTGCCTCATCTGAGCTTTACTGCTTCCATGTTTGGGGGGGGCAAATAGTCCGCATTTCGGAAAAGTAGTTCATGGAAAATAATACAGCAAACTAACATTTATAGAAAACCACAGTAATCTTGTAACAAATGTCCTAAATTATGTACTCAAAAGCAGATCCAATTTTACCCAAGGTTCTCTGTCTACAGTGCCTGTAGGTTTGTGTTGTTGTTTATAACTGCAGCTCCTCCAAAGCCCCAACCCAAGTGCCTCTTTTTAAATGATTTACCACTTTATATAACATACCACACAGAATACAAAATTTCAGCTTGGAGAAGAGGCCAGGCGGTGGAGGTAAAGGATTTAAAGGGCTTTACTTTTCTGTCCCCTTTGGAGATTCAACTTCTATATTTTCATTCAGTTTGATGGTAAGATTAATGCTGCTTTTGAAAGCTTCCTGGTTCCCTTTTAAAAACAACACCATTTCTCAGTGCTTAAGTGCAATGTTGGGGGTATTGACAAAATAAAAGCAGAATGGAACTTAACATTCCAACCTCTTCCATTCTCTTTCAAAGCGGAAGTTTCTGGCAAGGCAAGAGCTTCACTGAAGCCTTTTCCTGGTTGTTCTCTTTAATTTTAGATGATTGTCTGATGTGGATCTCTTTAAGAGAATTTATTTGAATACACAGAGGAACAGAGATAGCTCCAAATGCCTATTATCAGGAAAAAGGCATTATATGTGATGGGAGAGTAAGAAACCTTCTGTGATCATTTTTATTCAATGAAAGCCATTCCTTTGGGTGGGAGAGTCAAATGCTAGTACCCACATATGCTGCATGCATACCAGCACGAGCCAGAGGAATGCAGATTTCTGTATCTGAGAGCAGCTGCTAAGTGAAATGGAACGTCCAACAGATGGCTGCATTGTCATTGTTGGGGGAGGAGGAGAAGGAGCTATTTTGGTTTTTCTGTTGAGTGTGTGTGTGTGTGTATGTATGTGTTTAATAGGATGTGTTCTTCACTACCTGGATCTCTCTGGTGTTTTCAAGGGCTTTTATTCACTTGGAATATTGAAACTAGAACAGGCATTAGAGATCTTGACATGTAATGGAGAAGGAGAGAGATCAAGGACATACAGCTTGTTAGAGCCAAAACCAGAACCCTTTCATTAGGGCCATGTCACAGAGAAGTCATACATTCTACTTACTTGAGTATTGTTATTTAACACCAATACCAAAGCTCAAGAGAATGAAAAGCTAGATCAGATGCTACATAAACTATAAATCCTATATAGTCTGAAAAGTATGTGAATATTGTTTTCTTGAGTTGGGGGAAATCAGAGGGGGAGACAACCCATGAGAGACTGTGGACTCTGAAAAATAATCTGAGGGTTTTGGAGGGGCGGGGCATAGGAGGTTGGGTGAGCCTGGTGGTGGGTATTAAGGAGGGCACGTATTACATGGAGCACTGGGTGTGGTGCATAAACAATGAATTCTGGAACACTGAAATTTAAAAAATAAATAAAAATTAAAAAAAAAAAAAAAGAGGAAGCCCAACAAATTTTTAAAAAAATTCTATGGTGGAAAAACTAAAAAAAAAAAAAAAAAAAAAAAAAAAAATCTATGGTAGAGTTGTCTTGTAATCTTCACATTGCAAGAAAGAACTAAGATGCTTTACAAGCAAAGTCATATCAAGTCTATATTATATATTTCGTTAGATATTTGGGACAATATGACCAAATTTAAATAACGTGCTATAGAACACCATAATTCTACAGCAGTTTCATATTTCAGATTATAAGGAATTAAATTTAATAAGTCAAAGCTTTCAAAAGCCATGGCTGAAAGGCAAACAGAAAAGTGTTGAGATCCCATCATGACCTGTCTGCAAAAGGTCTCCATCCCCCTGATGATGAGAGCTTTGGGTAAGTTGTACAGTCACATGGCTCACCCATTGGTTCATGTTTTTTTCCAGAAATAGAATCAATAGAGAACAGACAAACCCACAGTTGCCAGTTTGTACAGTCTTGTGGTTTCTGTCAGGGGCTACAGACTCGAGCAGGTCTACCAGATAATGAAGGCAAACTATTTCAGTTCCTGTGGGTCCAGAGCGCCTCAGCAGAGTTCTGGTTTCAAACAAATGAATAACAAATTAAAAGGTACAGTAAAATAAGGGGGTGGTTAAAATATATTAACTAAAATCGATGGAAGAGAAACACAGTTAAAATCGCTGCATTCTCAGCAATAGCCTGTGATGCATTTTGTTAATCTCTTAAAATTTATGTTAAAAGCCTTTTAACAGAAAGTCAATATATTTGGGTGGTGGAGCAAGTACATCATCCTGTACCAGTGGTTGCATTAAATATTATACAGAGGCTCTGCTGTCTGTAGGAAAAGAACAGGGGGTCCATCCCGACGGAAGTCCCACCTCAAAGAGACCAGACGCTTTTCCCAAAACAGTCTGTGGAGCCAAGCCCAGTATTGTGCTCTCCTCCTCTGCCTAGGTTCCCCGCTGACGTCAACTATAGTCCTGGAAATGAAACAGGATCAGAATACCAGAAGCATAGCCTAATAATAGAGCAAAAATGGAGAGCAGATGGAAAATAAAGCTTCTCGATAAAGTGAGACCTAATGTTATAAATTTGTTCAGGGAAAGAAAACAACAGCAGCAAAGCAAAAAGGCCTGCAAGCAGACTTATTGGTGCTAAAATTCTGGAATATGGCTGACTAGAAAAACACCTAGATACTTAGAAACCTTCCAGAAAATGACAAAAATGAACAGGAAAGCCGGGAGTAATCAGTTTTTGGATTAGTTTGAAACATGGCTACTAAATGTGCCCAGGGGTGAAAATGACACCAAACCAGAACTAGAAAACTAAAACAGATGATCAGCAACTTGTTTTACCCATGAGTTGTACATAATTTCATCCACTGTATTTGCATCCCACCTAGAACACTCTGCTTAATACAGGCATAAACTCTAATCATGGCAGTTAAATGGTTTGGGTCCAAAGCACAAGTTTTTGCAAAGGGGTTCTGTCATACCCAGAACTCCTAGAAATGTTCTCACAATTTACTCGCCCCTGCACCTCCCTCTGTGTGTGTGTGTGTGTGTGTGTGTGTGTGTGTAGTCAGAGTCATCAAAGGCTGCTTTATCTCTTTGTGTGGCTATGAGATACTCAAACACTCCACTTACTTTTCTGAGATGAGCAGCAAAGTCTTGAAATAAACCTCATATTAATTTTTACTATGTGTATATTTTTACAGAAGATAGATTTTTAAATCTTAATAATCTTACTAATTCTTAATAATTGGATTTATGTTGTTTTTTATATAGACAAAGAAGGCCCAAAGACATTAATATTGAGATACAATTTCAAACTGTAAATACGTGTTTTATCAGGAAATCATGATAGAATGTTGAAGATTTTCTATTTGATAGCACTCTTCATTTTCTTATAAGAATGAGCTACTCGTTAGAAAAGCTGATGAGGTCTAGTTTTAGAACAGAGCTGCATTTTCTCTTTCTTTTGCTGTTTAACCCACTAACGGGTTTGGTGGGGGGGGGGAGCCAATTTTTAAAAATTGTTCACATTTTTGGCTTATCACTCTAATGGTTTCTGGGCTCTGTCTCTAGCATCCAGAAAAAGAAATCTTGTTTCTTCAGGTAACCTTCTAGGTTCTGCCTCTTCAACCTCTTCACTCTGCCTAGCCAACATTTTTCTTTGAGTCTGATTCTAGCTCTGCTTGATCTTATGAACTTGACATTTCACACCCTCCCACACTCCCAGGGGAACTCCCTCACCTTGGACTCCAACTGCAGTCTCTGCTCCCCACCCTGTGTCTGAGCAGGAGCCCAGCCCATCCCTTGCCAGGCCTCCTGCCCCGCCCCCGGAGAGAAGATACTGGATACCCATCTTACGGTGGAAGGTCCCCAGCTTGAGAGATCACAATGAACTATTCTAAAGTAATGAGCCACGATACAGTATGAAAGGATGGAGGTACGGAGAAAAGAATCACAGACTTTTAGAACTAGAAGACACCTAGAGATCAGTTATTTTACAGGAAAGGTGAGTGTTACTCAAACCCAGTTGATAATCCAGAATTCCTACAAGAAGAGGGTGATAAAATGTATATAAAATGTTTTATAAACTATACAGCACTGTACTGTATGCATAAAAACTTGGTGTTTGTCTTCTAGTGAGTATGTTTGAGAGTTATTCCAGAGATGCTGCCATTACTCAAAATGTTTTAAACCGCGTCTTTATTAAAATTGTCATTTGAGGCAGTTAAGATTGTCACTGTACAGTCACATCTTGTTCTTATCAGTAAAGGTATTATCCAGGGCTCAGACATTCATCTCAGATTTGATCTTAAATGTCTTCGAAGGCAGAAACCATGTCTGTCTTGCTCCTTGCTCCTGGTATAGTGCCTGCCACTTAGTAAGCACCTAATAATTATTTGTTCAGGGAGTTGTTTTTTTTTTTAAAGATCTAACCCACCCTCCGAGAATGATGATTTGCTATGATTGATAGGCAAAGTCTCTAAAGACATTTCAAAAGAGAATTTCCCAAATAAAATTATTTTTGAGCTGTAACACTGTTGTTGGAAGAAGTTCAAGGCTATTCATTAGAAGAGGACAACACTCATTGTATTTACACATCTGTATTCTGGCTGACCTGTTTACATTGTTGAATTTATTTATATCTCACCTTCTAAAAAAAAAAAAAAAAGAGCCAGATTGAAAAACGACAAAAACAAACCCATAATAACAATAATGTTAATGAAAAGCCCGTTACTGTAATTGTGTCTCAGATATATATGACAAAAAGCAGCCCACAGGGTGGGTTCCTTATGTGTGGTTAGCTAAGGAGTGACAGTAAGTAACGAGAAATAGAGAACAAATGAGACTCACCCAGTCCCAAGCACATGTCTGCATGCCATCTGGCCCTTGTTCCCTGTTGAGTAAAAGAGTTACTTACAGCTACTAAGAATGCAGTCATAAGGAAACATTCTGGGGTGACTGGGGTGACAAGATTCCTAGATTGATAACAACTGCCCAGGAAGAAAGGCATCTGCAGGCATCATGATAACCGATCATCACTGTTGTTAGCGCTAGCAGGTAAAGTCAGTTTCAAGGATTCCACATGACACACAAAAGTGAGAACAGTGCCTCTCCAGTAGGCTGACGTTTTGTTTGAAGAGGAAAGAATGAGCACAATACTGAGTGGGGAAGGTGTATTAATCACAAGACAAAGTTGTCCACTTTTCTCACATGGCATTTAGTCTCAGGAGAGTCTAAGAGTAGTAATTTTACAATTGTTTTAAAACCCAGTAGGCACACAGAAAAAGTCCACCCCCACCACAAAAACATGAACTTCCTCCTGTATTTTGACTAGCTCCAGCCTACAGCATCCTGGCCAGGCTAGGGTGAGGTTATACATTTTATGACTCCTGTTGGGCTTAGGGCTTGATTAGTAATTGCTCATTGAACATGTTTACTTCTTCCTTTTACTGCCCTCTGAAACACTGGATTAAGAACATTCAAGCAGATCCAGCGAAAAGCACAGAAAAATGTGGTACTTCATAAAAACGAAACCAAGGAGTACTCAGAAGAAGAAAGAGAGAATGCTGAATTTCTCACCAGACCACCGGCTTGCTCATTTTGCAGCCACTTTGGTTTTGATGAGGACCAGAGTATGGGTGTCATTCCTGATGTGTGGTATCCACAAGAACAGTAAGTCATTTCTTTTCTAGAAATAAGTTATTCCAGTGCCATAATAAAAAGGAGGAAGTATTACTTGAATTCTGAAGTGATTGAAAATTTGAGCTCTGTCCTTCAGCTAAGGAGGTAATATCAAAGGCAACTTCATGACTGCTTTTCTGTATCCTAAAGAATTTATGGTTCAGCATCACTACCTTAAATCCCATCCGAAGCCCTAACCCCAAGACTGGGTTCCAGTACAATCTCCACAGTGCATCGAGAGTACATTTCTAACCTGCAGATCTAATTCTATAACCACACAGGTTAAAATTCTTTTATGTCCTCCATGTTGCTGACTGAAGTCTGATTTCTAAGCATTTAACAGATGAAGATTGTTAAAGAACTGGCTCTCTCTTATCTTTCCAACCTCACCTTCTATAACTCCTCTATTTAGTGTTTAAGCTCCAGCCATAATGAATTAGTTAGTCTCCAGAATTCAGGATTCCACTGTGTTCACTTAGACCTCTGTTCTCTCTGAGGAACACATACTTTCTTTCACCTCATTTTCTAGAAAACTACTCTTCATTCTTCAAGACACAGACTCTCACCTTCTATTTGAAAACTTTTGCCATCATTCTCACTTTCTACCCTAATCATGCAGACTCAAATACTGCTGTATGCAATTCTAAAGAGTACAAAATGTTTTGAGCCATTTTGACTTTGCCATTTTGACTTTGAGGGCTCTTTGGGCCCACTGTTATAATAACCTTGACTTTCACTTCCAAAGGGACAAAGCACATGAGCACGTATATCCAGTTCAGCTAGATCTCCATGGCTGTTCCCTCTCCACCCTTCAGGATGAGGACCTGCTTGAATAAGATTTGGTTTTAATCACTGTGTTAGTCTCTGTGGGCTGCCATAACAAAGTACCATGGACTGAGTGCTTAAATGACAGAAACTTATCTTCTCACAATTCTGGAGGCCTGGAAGTCCATGTTCAAGGTGCCAGATGATTTCGGTTTTGGTGAGATTCTCTTCCTGGCTTAGAGATAGCTGCCTTCTTGCTCTGTCCTCAGTTGGCCTTCCCTCAGTACCTGTGACATGGCAGGGAAGGAGAGGGGGGTGGCAAAATGAGAGGGAAACCTTGTTCTCTGGTATCTTTTTTTTTTTTTTTTATGAAAACACTAATCCTGTCAGATCAGGGGTCCACACTTATGATGTCAATTAATCTTAATTACTTCCTTAGAGGCCTGATATCCAAGTAGAGCCACACAGGGGGTTAGGGCTCCAACGTATGAATTGGGGGGGATATAACCATTCAGTCCAAAACAATCATCTTGTGCTTCCAATACCCAACAGAAGTCCCACTAATGCTGTAAATGTTTGTGCTATGATTAAATGCCATACCACATAATGGGAGAATGAGGAAAACTGGCCAACTCATGAATCAATCTAAAGTATGTACTCAGTTAGTATATACCCTGTGCAAATCCCTGTTATAAACATGTCAGTGTTCTTAAGGAATTCCTAATCTAATTGAGAATTTAAATAGAAGTAAGTGCCAAATAAGTGGTTCTAATCATAAGCAACTGTTGGGTAGAGAAAAAGGCACTGGATTTGGAGTCCAAAAACATGAGTTCAAAATCCAGCTCTGCCACATACCATCTCCATGACCTTAAAGTAAGCTGCTTAATTTCTCTACCCTTCAGTGCCCTTGCCTCTGGTAACATGGTGACACGGTAACTGAGGAAGCAAGTGAAAGAGCGTTCAGAAATTCACTTTGGAAATGCTAACACCACATATACACAAGGAAAGACAAGTGTTGCTACACCTTCACAGAAAGCTCTTTGGACAGGCTCCTTGATACCTTCTTTCTTCCCAAAGGGGAAGGGCAGCTTTTGTACGGGGCACTGCCTCCCTATAATGCAGGCCCTGCTCAGGAGCCACATTTGCACATGCCTTTAACCATCATTCTCAAAACTCAGTGTTTTCTGCTAGTGCCCAACCAGGGAAGGAAGAGCTCTTGCTCATGTTCTGCATTTGCTTTCTTGCATGTAAGAGAATCAGCATACTTCAATTCTGAATCATAGAGAAACTGTGGTAGAAGCAGAATAAAAAATTCTTCACAAACAAATGCCACATGGGTTACTTCAAGGCTCCATGCACTCTCACTGACACACTGAAGCACTAAAAATGTTAAAGCGAAGTAAAACTGAGATGACCAATAGCAATTTAAACACACAGGTCCCCATACATTGAAAGTCCTTATTGAAGTCCCACCAAATATGTTATCATGTGCTCTAAGCAGATAGAGAATTCTCTGTCAATGACAGAACATTCACTTTGTAGTCCCCAGAAAAAGGGAAAGTTGACCTTGACCAATTGGTAATTATTGCCTCACCTTCCAAGCAGCAACTCTCAGATCACATTCCTAAATCTGAAATAAGTGTGTGATATTTGCAGAGTTGGTGGCAGCAAACAGAGTCCAGGTGGAGCTGCATAGGAAAAACAAGAAAAATGGCTCCTCACCAGAAACAAGAGAGGAGCATGGAGGACAGATTCAGACACTCCAGGCTCCCAAACCCCCTACTGAGAAGAAGTAGATTCTGTGTTTTTGTGTGTGTTATTTGTGTGTGTGTGTCAAAATACACACACACACACACACACACACACACCCTACACAAGCACACGTTATTTATTTATTTATAAACAGCCTCACTTCCTACTGACACTGGCAGTGCTCTTCATTTTCATTACTCACTGAAGAAAAGAATTAAGAAAAAAATTGTGAGAAAGATTGCTCTGATGCATTCAAAAGTAGGCTCCAGAATTGGCTTTGTATTTATTATTTCATATATATCAAAAGCAACAAAAGACCACAACTAAAGAAATAGACTCTGAGAACTTAAATTGGAAATGTAACTGAAGTATCAGGAACTGACAAATACAGCGTTTAATACATTTTTTATTTTCTTTCTGCTTCTTAACAAATGTAAAGGTGTCAATGCATATAAAAATATTCGCTTGAGTTGCTAGCAAAATACTAGCGCAAAAGCATGAGGGGGCACTCCCAGCTGCAGGAAATGGAAGTCACTTGTCCAGATCACTGAGTGGTCAGGGCATGCTTTACAAATCTCTTCAATATCTCCCTCTAAGCTCTTCACAAGGGAGTTCACACAGGCAGAGACATATTTTTTTTTCTTCTTAATCACGTACCTTTTAAGATTCATAATTTGGGATGAGCAAAAGGCTCGGCAGGAGGTGGGGATGAATTAAAAACCATAAAATTGATGCTATCACTCTGATTGACATACCAGTAGTGCAGCATACATTTCCTGTTTGTCAGGAATGAAAGGTGTTCACATTCTGTAATAATACCTAATAATGTTTTGGAAAGACAAACTGCTGTCTGACTACATTTTAGCAAGATGGGTTTTTTTTTTCCTTCCTGGAAGCACTGAAATCAGAAGCTAGAGTATATATTACAACCCTCTATAAAAGATGACCTAGATATTTAATAGCTGCAGCTATTCCAGTCCACTACCTAGACCTCCCCAGGTCTCTGATGCTATATTCTAGCATGCCTGAAATCACCATTACAACTTAAGACTAATTCAAGAGAGTATCCAGGGAGCTAGCTGTCCAGCACTGCCATAATAAACTTAAGGGAACAAGTATCCTTTGCTACCTACAACCATCTCATCACAAAATTGGCCAACCCCCTACTAAAAGTTTATCTAATCTGACAATTAACATTTTGTTGCAGGGTAATAAAGAGAATCTTATACATGTGGATCAGGAGACCTGAATCCCCCTAGGTAACCATGAACAAGACACTTAACCTGTCCACATTTCAAAGTCATCATTTAAAACAAAGACACCTCCACTTGCCCTGACTTCCTGAAAGGGTTGTTGAAAACACAAAAGCAAAATGATAGTGCTGTAACTGTCACATGTCCTCCATCATGTAGACCCTAAATATGATTTTTGTTAGTTGAACAAAGGATTTGGGGGATGTTGGAAGTGATCTGTTTCTGGGGTGATAATTTAGCAAAAGGAGGAGGAAAGAATCAATGCAGCACTAGATCTTATATGACAGGACTACATCAGGAAAAAAAATCTAATATAATTATAGCCATCCAACAATTATTCTTATGGTAAACTTTGAGCCAAAGACATAGTCCTCAACTTACTGCCCTATTGCCATTTATTTTCCTATCGAATATTGATTGTAGGCACTGACTACCTAGGGTCTCAAATGTTAAAGGTATTATTGTGGGAAAAGGAGAATACAGGGAAAAGATTAAATAAATCCAAAAATTTCAGGGGGAAGACAGAACGGTACTGTTTGTGTTAAATATTTTAATGATGTATTTTTGCATTTTAATCTCCGGGATTCTGTTACTTCCACAGAAGATTTCAAGAAAATAAAAATGTAAGGACAGTGTAATAATAATTGTCTAATAATACCAATTTCCAAGTACTGGACATTAACTAGAGTCTGAGTAATCCTTTGTTTCCAGAATTGTAAACACAGATTTGGATGCTTTGGAAAAAAACTAAGGAAAACTGACCAAAACGAAAAAGGAAGGATGCTGTATAGACCCTGCTCTCTAATACTGGTAATAATACTGTTGCAAGGGATCGAAAGTGCTTTGGAATACAATTTGATGCTGTTGTTTTTGCTAAATCAAATAAACGCTTTAAGCAAAAACAGGTTTCAAGCCTTCTGCTTATAATTGCACTTCATGTGACTTGACAATGCTGATTTCTGTGTAATTTTTTAAATCCATGTTTGGTAAAAAAGAAGGAGCTTTTCTACTAGTTCTTCAAAGTTCTAATAAAATCAGCTCCTGATGCACATGCTTATAGACATAGTGCAAATTTAGTCATAGAAAAGCTCAGCAAAGTCACTCCACTACACACAACTGATCCGAGCTAAACCTGCAGGAGTTATGGCGCAACTCTTTCAGGATTTGAATGTATTTAAATCATGGCCTGAATTAAATTCATGTGCACTAAAAAGAAAGTTAAAAACAGAATACATGGATCATTATCCTCATAACCTTCACGTGGCAGCCCATAGACTGCTGTCTGTTTCTTGTGTCAGATTGACAAAAACTGGAAGGAAAGCATGAGCAAAAGGGATTTTGAGTGCCATCAGCTGAAATTTACCTAAATCCCCACAGCAAAATATAATCTGGAAGAAATGAGAGATTCACCTTTTGGTTCTAGTCAATGATAACTTGAAGGCTGGCTTAAGCAACATCTATCCCTCTACTTGCTAAGTTCCCTAGATGTGGTTATAAAAAATAATGTTAAGTATTCAGGCCAGAGATATTTATCAGACGAATATGATTTAAATGGCTATGTACCTCATGGAAAAGCTTACAGAAAAATATAGGTACAAATATGCATAAGTCATATTTATATACTTTCTATAAAATTAGACTGGCATTAATTAAATGGCAGAAAAGGCAATGAGAGCATTGTTTGGAAGGTAGCTTGTTCCAAGTTCTGATTATAACTTGCTTCCCAAAGAAGGAGCCGCCCACAGCTTAGAAGACAGATGAGAAGATCATCATCACAGATTTGCTGTGAACAGCTCTGCTCAGCTCTGTCCCTGCCAGACTTGGGGCCACACACACCCTTCTAGAGATGGCTAGATGGCTAGAGAAGATTCACAAAGAGCATTGATTCTTGCTCCAGCTTTGCAAGAGAAAAGGATGATTTTGTCCCTGGGTAACTTGAAACCTTCCTATAGTGCTGAGAACTGCCCTCAGTAGCAAAGTTGTCCTCATCATCATTACGCCTAACATTTACTGAGCATTTACTATGTGCCAGGCATAAATTGCTTTGCATCTCATCTTATCTTCACAGTAATCCCATGAGTACTATAATTACCCAAATTTCACGGAAGAAGAAACTGAGGCCAAAATTTGCCCATGGTTCCAAAAATGGTGAGTGCCAGCATCGGGATCTGAACTCAGACAACCACACTCTTTTATAATCTTCACTTCTTGTAACCATTAGAGTAGCTTAATTAGCTGCAGACAACCCATGGATTAGCCATTTTAAAATGCCACCCCACTTGCAAATCTCTTCCTATTTATTCACTGATCTTTTTGTTTGTTTAGCCCTTGAAGAGCGCTAGGAACCGTTTTAGGGACTGGGAATCCAGCAGTGAACAAGACCAACTCTCTACCTGTGTGGAGCTTACATTCTACTTTCACACACATAGCTTCATTTATTCCTTAAAATAACCATGTAAGTCTGGGGTCATTAGTGTCACCCACTTTTTAGATAGGGAGCCAGAGCTCAGAGAAGTGAAGTAATTTACAAAGGCCACGCAATTGGTAAATGTGAGAACTGGGGTTTGCCCTTTGACCTTCAGCCAACTGATCCTACATTCTGTTATGCCCCTGTTATTTAAGTTTTATGGTTCCAGTTCCAAGAGGGCCTTCAGTGGTTGGGCAGAATGCTAGTACTGTAGGAATGGAAAATAAGACCAAGCTGGCTCTTCTCCTAATTTCCTCCTCTCTACCCAATTGCTTGGTCCTTACTTCGCTCGTGCTTCAGGTACCCACTGTTTTCTGGTTGTCCACAGTCTCCCACTTCTGTCCCCACACCCACCCCACAAGCCTGTTCTCCCCAGTCCTCTACTATTTTATATATCCCCCCACTCTGTTCTTCACTCCTCCCACATCCACACCTCAGGGTTAATCTTAGATCCTACTGTTCACTTTAGAGGGCTGGCCTGACATGTTGTGGAAAGTGACCAAAAAGAAGTCCCTTCTATCATTATCCCAGGAAAGACTTAGCCCTATTGAGTCACATATGTTATTATCTCAGAATTTCTTGAGTGCATTTTCCCATAGAAAAAAGTCTCCCATGTGGTAGTTATATTCTGTAGTATTTATTACAGGTATATATGGCTAAATATGTTCCTGACGGTGGCCAGCAAAGTTTAACAGTGGGTCATGTGCTTTGAATTCCAATCAACCAAACTACAAGTGACTTCTGTCAAAGACTTCCTCGGTAATGCATTCCTATCTCCACTATTATTCATAATAAAGAGTGGAAAGCAGTAAATGAAAATTTTTTTTAAATTAAAAATACATTATTCCTCAGTATTAGAGAGATAGGGACGAATGTAATAAACACTATGTAGAAAAAGAAGTGATTTTTTAAAAAACACATAATTTAAACTTACAGGTGGCAATAGGAGACATTGCAAGAGACAAAATATAAATATGTCTGACTTGAAACATTTTCAGGTCTACAGAGAAACTCTGAATGCAAATGACATTCAAGAACCTCCTCAATCTGACTCTCATTTTTTCATTAGTTGTAAGCCCTATGAGAGTAAAGAACCTGCTTTTGTTCAACATAGCAACATTTAGCACGGGGCCTGAGACACAGGAAGCACGTAATAAATGATTACCGAATGAAGTTATCTCACTCTTAACCTATCTCTAGCACTATCTGCTTCCCAACCAGCAGAGCCCTCCACTGACCAGCATTCCTTAAACCTAGGTTTTCACACTGCACTCACTTCTCCCTCAAGCAGCAGCCTGTCTGTACTATCTTTTCCTCCTTTCCAGACCTGCTGAAATGAGATTCTTTAAGGTCAAGGTCAAAAACTGTTTCTCTTATGATTCCCCTAGGCTGGGATTCTGGCATGAGTACAGAGAGGCCATCCTTGCCCACAACATCTCAGCGTGGGACAGCAGGTGTCCACCTTCCCTTTGCTGGCAGGGCCCTGGGCTGTTTGGCAGGGATTAGGAGGGGGCTTCTTGCCTACGTCAGCCCCAGATACTAAGATTGTACCACCACAGAGACCGTGTGCCTTTGGGGGTCACCCATTCATTTGTACAAAGGGGAGATTGCCTTTCCTACCATGCTGAGCCCTACATTATCATTTTGCACTGGGGATTCTGAATATGACGTAACCATTCTGGGACCTGAGAAGATAACCATTGTGTCTTCCTTTACACACACTGAAACTCCCCCTGTAATTATTAAAGAATTCTCTAAGAGCAAAAGGGCCTAAACTAGGCACCACAGCCTCTAAATTGCACACAGGCTTGTTAATTGACTTCTACAAGGGAAAATATCATTTTATTTCACACAAAATGTAAATAATCCCCAATCCAAATTTACCTGGACAGATCAGAATATGGACTAAATAACACTGATTCCTTTTCCTTTTTTCTGGAATTATCACTCATCTTTTTGAAGAGAATTTTACAAATTTCCTATGCTACTCATAAACGTTTTTCTGCCAGATTAAGAGAAAACCTTTAGAAGCTGGACCTGTAACTCATTCTGAGATATGGTCTTCTGCAAAGGACTGGGCACTGTTCAAATATGATGATTATACTATTCATTTGTAACTATTTACTATGTGCAAAGTGTAAGAGTAGGTACTGTTAAAAGCTGATCCCTCAAATTAGGCCTTAAGTTGGCTCTGCCCAAGACCACGGTAGGCAGTTGCCCACCTAAAAGAGGAAATGGGAACTAAATGCAGCCTGTGCTCTGTTTGCCAAACCACATACTCTGGCATGGGGTTGGCTGTCCACCCAAGGGAAGTTACACCTTTTTCCTCATTCTCACAAAGTACCTTCTTGACCTTGCCCCTCCTTCTGCACATACCTCTTAAGCTGCATTTGGCCCATCTGTGATTTCTTTTCTCTCTCCAGAGTCATCACTGTTCAGTGGAACATCCTTTCAGTTGCATGAAGATGCCAGACTAGAGGAAAGAAGACATACCATGTGATTTCCCAAAGGCCAACATTTCCCAAGGGTTGGTTCTGACTGAGGGGACACAAAAACAAACAGTCTAAAACCAAAAGATATCCTGTCCAAATTATCTTTTTATAGCACAGCATAGCTGTATTCAGTACAGAAGAAGGAGAGTGAGAACCAAATGTGAATTACAAAGCAGAATTTTAGTCATGACACATGAGATAAACTCATGACACATGAGTTAAATAACTGGAACCCCTTTTCAGATTTTATTGCCCAGTGTTACCAAATAGATGGTTTATTTGGAAAGGTAGCACCTCCTTGAAATTAACTTTTGACTTAAAAAAGTTCAGATTGTTCCTACCCTCCTTAGTCAATTAACAGTGATTATTTTTATTGCTATCAGTCATGCATGTTGGTTTTTGAGAAACATGCCATTAATCATGATTAACTTGTATGGGCTCAAAAATCTCTAAGACTTGCAAGAAAAAACAAAATCCAAAAAAGCTGTAAAATTATTTATTAATCGGTAAAAGCCTGTGTTGGTTTTCTATAAAACCAGCAATTGGAAAATCACAACACTTCTATTTTTATCTTTATAATCTTTATACGTTTAACCTAAAAGGGAGGAATAGAGTCACTTACTACTATTTCAAATAGATACTGCCTTTGACAAATACGCAAATCATACTGGAATTGTACATTTGAGCTTTTTAATTATGACAACTCTGAGATATTACTTGGTAAAATAGATTGTGCTGCTCCCATTACTTCTCCAAGCTGTTCTCAAATGGAATCATACTCATGTTTCCAAGGCAGAGAGAGCACCAAAAGGTGAGATTCTGTCAGCTCCTGCTATGGACTGAATTATGTTCCTCCTCCCACCCCCAAATTTATATGTTGAAGCCCTAATCCTCAATGCAAGTATATCTGGAGATGGGGCCTTTAAGAAGGTACTTAAGGTTAAATGAGGTCATATGTGTGGAGCCCTAATCCAAGAGAACTGGTTATATAAGAAGAAGAGACATCAGAACTCTTTCTCTGCTATGAAAGGACATTTTGAGAAGTCATTTGTCTGCCAGTCAGGACAAGAGCTCTCACCAGAATTCAGCCATACTGGCAACATGATGTTGGACTCAAGGCCTCCAGAACTGTGAGGAGTACATTTCTGCTGCTTAAGTCACCCAGTCTATGGTGTTTTGTTACGGCAGCCCAAGCTGACTAATAATACAGTCCCTTAGGTAACCTAACCAAAAATAATAATTGTTACTAATTTTCAGCAAATAAGGAGAAAGAAAAAATGCTTTATTAGATTTTAATTTTTGTAAGAAAAAATGTGAATAAAAGCATCTTTAAAAATTGAGTTCTCTTCATTTTTTGTAATATACAGCTTAGGAAAATTTGGTGTTCTTGCTATGCAAACATGGCTTCAAAAGAAATGCCAGTCCTTCTGCCAATCAGATTGTTGCTCCAAAGAGAACATCTATAATTCAACACCAAAATAACAAACAATCTGATTAAAAAATGAGCAGAGGACATGAACATTTTTTCAAAGAACACGTACAGATGGCCAATAGACACATGAAAAGATGTTCAACATTACTAATCATTAGGGAAGCACAATTCCAAACCACAGTGAGATTTCACCTTATACCTGTCAGAATTGCTAAAATCAAAAAGACATGGTGAGAATGTGGGAAAAAAAGGAAACTTCATGCTCTGTTGGTGAGAATATAAACTGGTACAGCCACTGTGGAAAACAGTATGGAGGTTCCTCAAAAAACTAAAAATAGAATTACCATATGATCCATTAATTCCACTACTGGGTATCTACCCAAAGAAAATGAAGATACTAATTATTAAAGATAAATGCACCCTTTTTTATTTTTAAGATTTTATTTATTTGAGAGAGAGCATGCCCACATAGGAGAAGGGGGAGGGTCATAGGGGGAGGGAGAGGAACAAGCAGACTCTGCTGAGCATGGAGCCCAACGCAGGGCTCAATCCCAGGACCCTGAGATCATGATGTGGGCAGAAACTAAGGGTCCACGCTGAACCAACCAGGCGCGCCTGCACCCTTTTATTTACTGCAGCATTATTTATGATAGCCAAGGTATGGAAGAAACCCAAGTGTCCATTGATAGATGAATAAATAAAGAAGATGTATGCACACATGTGTGCACACAGGAGTATTACTCAGCCATGAAAAGGATGATCTTTGCCATATGTGACAACAGATTGACCTAGAGGACCGTTTGTGATAATAAGGATGGACCTAGAGGGTATTCTACTAAGGAAAATAAGTCAGGCCAATAAAGACAAATACCACATGATTCCATTCATTTGTGGATTCTAAAAAAACAAATGACTAAACCAACAAGGCATAATCAGACTTTATAAATACAAAGAACAAGCTGATGGTTGCCAGAGGGGAGGAGTGTGGGGACATGGGCAGAATGGGTACAGGGAAGTGGGAGATAAAGGCTTCCAGTTACAGAATTAATAAGTCATGGGAGTAAAAGACAAAACACAGGGAATATGCAATGATATTGTAATAGCAATATAATGGGACAGATGGTAGCTACACTTGTCCTGAGCAAAGCATAAGATACAGAGAAGTTGCATCACTCTGTTATGCACCTGAAACTAATATAACATTGTGTGTCAATTATACTCAAATAAAAAACTTTTTGTAATTCCTCTTATTCAGAAATCCTGAAGGCACGACTGTTCAAGTCCCAACACAATGCTGCTGATTCTCTTACACTTTTCACATTCCCTGCTCTATCCTCCTGCACTAACACAGTACTTAATTTTAAAATATCTATGTCATTTATTATGCTCTAACTTATAATTCCCATGACATGTGCATTTGCCTATCTCCTCCAGTAGAAGTCACAGATTCTGAGAGCAGGATCTTTCTGGATTTTCCCCAATGTCTATGATGATGTTTTACCATTGTGGATATATATTTGGTGAATGTCTGTAAAAGAATGAAAAAACTACTGATGGTTGGATGGGTGGATGCATAAGTGAAAAAGTGGGTTGATAATTTATTAACGATACATTAATTAATTCATACCATTTTGCCTCATCAGTTTTCCACAGCATCTAGAATAATTATCTTTGCACCATGATGCCTCCCCTTGATACCACACTTATGAAAGAGAAAAGGAAAATGGAATAACCCTTAGCTGCAGTACCTCCCATTTGTTAGGCACAGTATTCTTGTTAACTTCTTGAATCCTACTGCCTTGAGAGTTAAGTTTCACTACCCCCATTTTTCTAACAAGAAAATGGAAGCTCTGTGAGTTGAAGTAATGCATTCATACTTGGCCAGCTGCTAAAAAGCAAAACTACAATTGAAGGGCAAGAATAAAATACAGGCTCAATCCCAAATATTGTCTTTCTTTCTCAGTTGTCTTCCCTTGACATTTTGCTTCAGAGTTCTGGTCAAAAGAGAGTTAATTTAAAAATATTTTCTGAGGCCATCGGACATGGCCACTTTACTGTGTCCTATTTGGAGAATGGGGTGGGGGCATTCACTATCTCCTAGTATTTCTCACTCCCCCACCAGTGTGAAACAATATCAGCCGCAGGATTTCCTCTGTATGCATTATCCTTAAATACTTCAGCTATAGTACCACCTGTACCAAATCTCTGATGCCAGAGACATTCTATTATCTCAGAGGGCTCCAGGAATGCAAAGAAAAGGAGTCATTTTCCTCCCAATCTGATCTCATCCCTATTGCCATAGCCCAAAGTATAAAATTAGGGAGATAACATAACTTGAGATTCAGGAAAATTTGAGTTACATTCCAGTTCTGTCATTTATTAGCTCTGTATATTTAAATAATCTGTCTGAATTTCCACATTAAACAATGCTCATAAACCCAGACATATCTGAACATATGGCAAAAGCTGGGAAGACAGACCTACTAAGGGTTAATTTGCATTAGGAATGGAAAAGCTCCTTGGTCAGTGTGGCAGAGACTACACAAAAGCTCACCAGTCACAATTCTTCCTCCTGGGCACTCAAAACAACAACAACAAACCATTTTCCAGCATCCTTTGCAATTAGACTGGTTCCATGTCATGGAAGTCATGTTCACCATTTCCAGTCATGGACATAAAATGTATCATGTGATCTTTCTTACTCTTTGCCGGTCGGCCACGAAAACATGGTAATACAGCAGTGGACTCCGAAGAGGCCCAGAAGATGATCCCGCCACAAGATAAAAGAATTGGGATTCCAGAATCATGGGTTGGGAAGCTACCTGCCACACAAACTGTGATATTAGCCAGAAGAAAAGCCTTTACTGGGTAGAGTCCCTAAGATTCTAGGGTTGTTTGTTAGAGCACCTGGCACTAACTATCCTAATACTGTTTCTCAGAAGTCAGAGAATCCAAGTCTAGGGCAAAATAATGGGTCATCAAAGAAGAAAAGGATTGATTCCGCGGCTGATGAGCATTGCTCAGAGCCTTCTTTGGACTGCCTCCCTCCGCCTCCTTCCCCCTCCCTCCCCATCCCATCCTCACTTTCCCAAACCCAGTTCATGTAACTAAGGCCACAGCTATCAGGAGGAGCCTATCATGGAGACCATTCTCATTAGAGTCTCCACAGGGCACTGCCATTGCAAAGCAGCATTGCTTTGTGGTCTGTGTAACAGAAAGGAAGGTGGGGAATATTTCCCCACTTCGACGAGAAAATGGTTGGAGAACAGAATGGAGGAGCAGTACCATGTCAGATGCAGAAAACGTCACACCAGTTACTAGGCCAGGAGCAGCCCAGTCAGAAATGAGAGGAGAACCTTGAGAGGTTCAGTCCCCCAGACACCCCCAGAGTTAGGCAGGGCAGAATTAAGCTAGAAGTGCTCAGGTTTTTAAACCCTTTTTCTTCCCTTCCTCATTTCCCTTTTATGTCGAACTTCCCTCATTAAAATCATCCCAACTTTCTGACTAAGGCCTTTGAGAAGCACAATGACTTTACACTTCCCTGTAAAGGAGAATATTGGAATCACACACTGAGTGAGGGACACGCTGAGAGTTGCTGTCCATCCTCCAGTGAACTGCATGATAATCCTGTTAACCTTCCTATCAGGAGGTCATTAAACAATTTTGAAAGCTGTTTCCTCTCACATCAGAACTGCATGTGGAATCAGATCTAGAATTTTTTAATATAAGCTATTCGGCTGCACAGATTTAAATAACAGCATCTCACATGTTTTAGATGGTCTCTTATTATTCTTCCCCTAACTACTAAGTACCTTTGTAGGCTTCTGTCACTTTGGGTATTGTCCTATTTTTTTTTCTCTTTTCTTGATTTTAACATCTAACACATTTTCTTCCAGTAGTACAGCCCCACCTTCTCTACTTCCTCCTGATGCTTTATCACTTGTGCTAACCTAGGCTTCGTTCATTTCAACATATCACCCTCCTGTACACCAGTCTTTTTCAATTTGTTGTACTTGGTGTTGTGTTATTATTTCTGCATAGCTGTTTTCATGAAACTACCCATTTCTGTTAAACCTGTTTTATTTCTGTATTCCGCTCACAATCTCTCTTTTTATCACCAAAGACATTTTACCATCCAGTTTTCTTCTTTCCTTCCTTTCCTCCCTCCCTCCCTCCCTCCTTCCTTTTTTTTCTGAAGTATGCTAACAGTCACATGATGTCAGAACTTGTATCTGAATACATTTCCAAGAAAAAACAAGTTTCCCATTTTTATCTTTCTTGATCATATAGTCCCTTCATTCAGCTCAAAATTTGATTTCCTTTTGGACTCCCAGAACCACTATTTTTTTTTTTTTACCTCCAGAAGAGAAAGAAGTTACATTTTTCATCACATTTAAGAAATTGGGCAAAATTGAAATGTGCTTCTGGTGACTTAAATACAAAATGGATTCCTAGTCTCTGGGGAAGACTCCATAATAAGACCCTATCCTTGAATTAGCAATTCAAACATCAAAAAAGTCAGTTTTGGGGGAGTGTCAGTTTAGGGACTTGACATTTTTAAGAAATGTCTTTGCAAAACAGGGGCCTAGTTATCATTGGATGAAGGACACTGATTTAATCTCCAGGGGTGACTGAACCCAGTGTCTGGGGTTCTTCCAAACATTTAAAGTCATTTCCAAATGTTTTTGATGCAGCACAACCCAAAAGGATTTTGGCAAGTATGTATTCCCTTCATTTTAAAACCCATGCGTATTTCAAGGGAAATGCAATCCATATGTCTTTGATTCATTTACACTTAAATCATCTAAATGCCATTGTGTAAGAGCTATTTGATGTACAAGAAGCCTGTGAGCCTGTTTTATAAGCCTTTTTAAGTCTTATTTCTTTGAATCAGAAAGTCATGTTTTGCCGGCCCTAAACAGATCTTGAACTGGGAAAGGCTCAAGTTCACTTCTAAACTGAAAACCCGCAAAGTTTTGCGTGGCTTCTGTACTTAGCAATATGTTTCCCCTTGCCTAAAGCTCACAAACACCCAGCATTTCTCTTCTCTGTCTCACATGTAGTGAGAACAGGGTAAATCAATTTTTGAATCACATTTTACTTGTAAAATTCACATTTTGAACCTCAGTTATCTCCCAGGCACTGCCAGAAGTTAAAATAGCAACACTTGAAAATTAGGCTTTTGCTCTAAAAGGGCAAAACAGTCTATAAAGTACATAAATTACTGCTTCTGTACATTTATTTGTTTGACAGGTTTAAGATATAAGTGTGGCTTACATATGGATTTTCAGGATGCCAGATTGGATGCTCCACGAGCTACAGTCACAAATGTAACCTCTTTTTTTAAGACTTATGTTTGGGAGAATAGAATTGGAACAATCTTGCTGTTCTGCACAAATCTAATTGCTGTGTCAAAACAGCAATGGAATATGATGAACATTTGCATTTTTCTCATTTACTGGCCTTTTCTATGGCTCTAATCATACTTGCATTAGTGGTCAAGAAGAAAGTATGTTGGGCTATTTGTTCTCCTGCTCCTTGACACTTTAAAAATTTCTGATGAATTTCAAACTAATACTTTTGGGGGTTAATTGTAAACGTCTGATCAAGTGTTTGGAGATACCTAAATGATTAACACTGATTGCAATGGACAGAGAAACATAACTTGAAAATGGGTAAATCGTTCACAAGCAAAAGCACTAATTATCTTCAAATGTGTGATTTCTTTGTTTTTATTTAGACATATCTTAGAGGTTACATTTTAGTGAGAAGGAAGAAATAATGATTTTGTGATGGTCTAAAGAGAAACAATATTTTAAATTTGTAATCCAAGTTTAGGAGGATGGGGATAAAGTTAAAAAGAAAGAAAGAAAGAAATCCAGGTGAACCTAATTATTCCTTACGTTCTCTCTCTAGTTCACTATACAAAAGACTATCATGTTTGTGTAATCAAAAGGATTATGAAATTTAAGTTTGGAAAGAAGGATTTGGACACTAAATCTAGCAAACAGTTAATTATGCTGAGATAATTAGATAGCAGAAAGTTGGATTTAGTTATTTTTCATAGTTAGTTTTCATTAACTACCAAGTCTTCGTGATCCTCTGCAGGAAGAAATTATTAGTATTCTATTCTTAGGAAGAATGGGGCCCTGACAAAGAAACTTTCAAAAAGTGTGACAGAAGCCTTTACATTGACCTATGTACGTATTTTCTCTAAAAAATTAAGTATTTTTCCTATTAAAATTTTTGATATTACAAAGTTTTAAAATCTAAATTAAATTCAGGAAATACATTAAGAAAGTTCAGCAGATAATCATATCAGAACCATTTTTTTCAAGCATCAATTTAAAATACAAAGCAAAAGGCTGGTGTTCTTATGATTTAGCTGCTGTTTCACAAAACTGAACCAAAGGGTATTGATTAGGATTGTGCCATAGGTTAATAACTGTGATTTTGGTTAAAACAACTACTGTTCTATTGTAGAATTTCAAGATTTATGAGATTTAACTTGCCTTCAGATGGACATTAAAAAACTGAAAGAAACAAAGCTCAGCAGTGCTGCTCGCCCCTGACTTGTGGCTATCCACACTCACCCCTTCTTGCTCTAGCTAAATTCAGCTTCACCTGGTAAACACAAAAGCTGTGTCAGCCCTCATCTGTCATCTCAGGATGACTTGGTGACTATCTTGAGAACCCACATGACTCAAGGCATTATTTACTTCACCTACTGGGTCAGACTGACCAGCTCTCTGTCAATGCAAGTTTCAAGCCCAAAGGAAACACAGCCAGCAGAGATTGGAATATAAACGGAACCCTAGCAGTTATAAGAGGACACTAATCAGGTCTAAATTTCATGAGTATAATCCCAGCCCAGAAAATTCCAGTTCCTACTTTTTAAAATGGATTAGAAGCTCTTCTCTCTTTTTTTTTTTAAGATTTTATTTATTTATTTGACAGACAGAGATCACAAGTAGGCAGAGAAGCAGGCAGAGAGAGAGGAAGGGAAGCAGGCTCCCTGCTGAGCAGAGAGACCGATGCATGTGGGGCTCCATCCCAGGACCCTGGGATCCTGACCTGAGCTGAAGACAGAGGCTTTAACCCACTGAGCCACCCAGGTGCCCCAGAAGATATCTTTATGATGCTCCCTTAGCACACGTATTTACCCACCACAAACACAAACTCACATTTACATAAACAAAATACATATACACATATGCAAACACCTATATTCTTTGGTAAGCATGCTTTTCTAGATTTTATTTCTAAATGAGAATTTGAGATCCAAACAAATATACCCAACTCTGTATCTTGAGAGTTTGGGAGGAAATTCCTTTCAAAGAGAACCATAAGAATTTAAGAAACATTTTGTACAAAGGATCACGTTGGTTCATATTTTATCTAAATCCATTTACTCACACCTTACTTAAGCAGCCATACAATCAGAAAGGTTCAATGGGGCAAATAATGCTGAGCAGTGTTTAGAGATTCAAACAATAATCATTATAAAATCTTAGAGTCAAACTTATTAATGCTCATTCTTCTTCCAAATATTTGGTTATAAAAAAGCTGAAAACTTTAAGTCACTGATAATTACCTTTATCCCAAAGGACCTGCATTTTCAAAAAGGGCATTCAATACTATACTAAGCAGAATAATGGCCCCCCTCCTGGAAAGATGTTTACATCTCTATCCCAGGAACCTATGACTATGTTAATTTACAAGGCAAAAGGAGTTTTGCAGATGTTGTTAAGGATAATACGTGAGCCCAATGTAAACAGAAGGGTTCTTATATCAGGGAGTCAAAGGGTCATAAAGAGGAAATGTGAGAAGGGAAAGGAAGGGAAGCATAGGCTGGAGTATTACACTCTGAAGGGGCCATGAACCAAAGGTGCAAAGGCTTCAAGAAGCTACAAAAGGCAAGGAAGTCCATTTTGCCCTTGGAGTATCCAGAAGTAACATGGCTCTGCCAACATCTTAATGTTAGCCTGTACAACCCATTTTAGATTTCTGACCTCTAGAACTTTAAGAGAATAGATCACTTTTTTAAGCCACTAAATTTGTGGTAATTTGTTACAGCAGCAATAGGAACCTACTGCAAATACCAAGTTATCTTTTGAATGTACTTTTACAATCACTATTAGTGTTTGATATCCATGTATTAATTTAAAAATTCCCTATGTGCCTTCCTTTAAATAAATACACAAGCTTCATTTTGCAAAAGGATATCTCATAGGATTCTCAAAACTACACAGTTTCCCCAGTGCCTATAACAATCTATATAAATTGTTTGTACATAAAATTTGCAATATATAAAGTTTCATGGATGTTTTTAGGAATGTATAAATTTGATCAAAGCACATAGTATTAATTACAATCTTTCCCCCTAAAATTATCTTTCATCTCTCTAAAAATTTGATGTTAAGACATCCCTACTTATCAGTTAGCATTATATTTTCCTTGTTTAAAACTGATTTGGGGTTCATATCTTATAACACCTAGTACCAGAAAGAAGACCCTGTAGATATCTAACCATCTTTTGTCCCTAAAGGTCTAACATCAGAATAACTGTGCCCTGACGTTTAAAAGCTTAGGGTCAGTCAATCACATCCATGTTACCTATCCCTGTAATTGACTTCCATCACTAAGGCTATTTGCTTTGTCCTCTCTGTGGGAAGTTCGAGCACTTGTAGCTTGATCAAGAGGCAGGACCATGAGAGGTTGTAACACACAAGAAGCTTGGGTGGTGCTTGGACAGATTTGTGTAAGGAAGAAGTCTCCCATCAAGAGACCTAGGGTCAGTGACACAAGTCCACCATCCAGAAGGGGACTAGGGCAGGCGACCTCCCAGGAGAGAAGAAGAAACCAAAGATGGGCTTTGCATGTCAAGGTGATGCTGCTCAGTAGCAAAGTGAGGAGCCTCTGGGTCAGAGAGCTCCAAAGGGTGGCTACAGTGTTGGGTCCTTAAAAACTTCAGTTTTTGAGACTTTCAGTTTCAAAGGTTGTGGAAAGTAAGGAAATTCGAAATGACTAAAAATACACCTATTCGGGCTATATTTAAAGCAATTAGATGTGTATGAATTTGAGTTTGGTGCTAGCAGGCTTTGGGCCAATGCTCCTAACCTACTAGAAAGAAATAAACAAAATGGGAGCCACAGGGGCTATCTTGGGCCATTTATATGACATTTGCTCTGTTACTTCTTCCACCTTCCCAATTCCTTTTCCTTCTGGATCCCAGGATATAAATACTACACCTTCAGTTTCTTTACAGAACACAAAATGTTTCCTCTCAATTCAACTTTGGCTTTTCCCCAAAGGTAATACTTTTCTTATGGCACTCGTGAATAAAGATCTTTGATTCTCTTATACCTCAGTATCACGCAACTGGAAGAGTGATGAACGGCCCCCATCCCCCTCTTCATTTTGACCCTTCTGTTCAAGAAATTTAAGGTTACTCCTGAGACCTTTTTAGGATTACACTCTAGTTCAAAAGATAAAATCCTGCTGCACTGAAAAAAACTGCTGCACAGTTTACCTGTACATAAATATACCCTCCTTGTATATGTGATCTGTTGGCCTCCAGGTTAGAGCCACCATATTCATGGGGGCTGTCACCTGGATCACAGCTTCTTTCCGATTGAATACTTGTTATTATCCTGAACATTTCAGTGACCATATGGAAGAATTCTGCAATACCCTTTCACATTGATCAGAAATCTCTTCAACTCCACAGGGCTTGACCTCCACTCTTCTCCCCTAGCTCTTTTTCATGTCTCCTCCTGGGCCGTCTCAGGAACTAAAACTTCTCCCAACTAAAACTAAAGTTTTAGTTCCCAAGGAACTAAAACTTTAGAAATCAGAAATTCTGCTCTCCTCCTTTTTAAAAGCACACCTTCCTTCTCTGACTCCCTCTGGAACTAGTTTCTTTATACCTTCTATAGTGTACAATCCTTAGAACCCCTCATAATCCCATGGTATTCCGTAATTGCCTCATTTCCTCTCCCAATCCTCTGCAATGACATCCTTTTGTTATATCTCTCCACCCTGGATCGGTCATACAAATTGTCCACTCTGGTACTCTGAGGCTGAATTTGGTTAAAAAACAAACACACACAAAAGCCAATACAGCTCTGTAGACTGGGGCCACTGAATATCCTTGCCTCTCTCCATTGCCCATAAAGGTTTTACTTGTCTTCTTTTAGCTCCCATTCCCATTTCCCTCAGTAATAATTCAAAACATGTGTCACTCCACTTAAACCCCTAACCACCTCTTTTTATTCTCCACAGTAAACGTCCATCCTTTCTTCAGAGAGAAAACTGGGGTTCCCAACTTAACTAACTCAACTTTAAAGCCTATTTTCCCTCCTGTCTTGGCTCTCTTCATTTGTGATCTTCAGCCATTCAGTCATCCTGGTCAGAAAACTAAATAACATGCTCAGTTTCTGCTCCCTTGACCACAGGTAGGCTTTCAGCATACATTTTCTCTTTTTTTATCCTAAATGTCTGTACCTCATTTTTTCACCTAAACTTCTATTTTCCTCTCTGTATATCCTTCCATGTTATTTCCAAAGTAACCCCATGTTACTTCAAAACCAAATCATCTTTCTTAAGTTTTGGAAATACCTTCCTTTAAAGAGAGAGACAGACAGACAGACAGACAGATTTTATTTATTTATTTATTTAAGAGAGAGAAAGAAAGAGCACACAGCGGGGGAGACGGAGGGGGAGTGGCAGAGATAGGTAGAAGGCAGAGATATTTAGAAGATAGATAAGCAAGCAGCCCGATGTGGGGCTCAATCCCAGGACCTTGGGATCATGACTTGAGCAGAAGGTAGGCGCTTAATTTATTGAGCCACGAGGCACCCCTGGAAATGCCTTCTAATAAATCTCCTGCATTCAATATCATTTGACCCAAGTTGATTCTCTGTATTTAAGTAAAAGTGGTATTTCTAAAAAGTAAATCTGATTCTGCCATTTTACTTCCTCATATCTTTTAGACGTTTCCCAAGTCCTTCAGAATTGGGTTTCCGCACACTTGCCAACCTCTTTTCACATAACAATTTTTTTTTATATAACTTAAGCTCTGCTGTTACTAATATACTCATAGATTTCCTATGTTCACCAATTCATTTGGCCCCTTTGGATGAGCATAATTTCCTGTATTGTTGCTTTTTTTTTTTTTTTTTTTGCTATTCATTCTTCAGGCATTTTTTAGTTATCTCTGTAAAATCTTCTCTGGGTTTTTCCTTCAAAAATAACCACAGTACTATTAAAGTGCTAGAATAAACTTGAGAAATCAAGGAAGGCTTTCTACAGGATAAAACATCTAAGCTGAGATTTAATATAGGTGTGTACATTGGCCAGGTATATAGTTGGAGAAACAGTGATTTCCAGGTAAGTTAGTAGAGGGGGGTTGTATGTGTCATTTCTCCTTCTGGATGTACTATTCCCCCACAAGCTAGGGTCTGTAATTAACCCAACACCCTACCTTATTATAACACGAGATACAAAACAAGTATCCAGCAAATTTTTGGTGAAGGAAGAAAGAAGGAAGAAAGACAGGATTTCATTTTAACTTTCCTCTTGTCAGTTTTCTTTCATGGACATTCTTTAATATATTTCATTTACAACATATCTCTAGACTGTCTATCTCACTGCTACCAAAGGGCAATGGCCAAACATACCATGTATCAAAAAAGAGGAGTAAAAAAAGTTATAATAGCAGCGCCAGCAATTTCGGAGTGAGAAGAGTGAGAATAAGGCAGATTCATAATTAATTTACTCTATATTTATACCATAGTAGCTAGGATCTGCTAACTATATGTATATATACATAAGATATATAAATATACATATATCATACATATATACATATACATATACATATGTATACATATAAATATACATATATCATACATATATATCTCCAACCTTACACATAATACAAGGAATAAAACATCTCCTCCATAAATAGGTAATAAAAGAAGCCAGCCAAAAGAATGCATCTCCAAGTGATTAGAATACACTCTGATTGGAATTGTGTGTTAACTGAAAAAACTGTGTGTTAGTTGAAAAAAATCTTGTGTTAGAGAGTGTATAAAACATTCATCCTGACCTCTAGGACCTGAATACACAACAATAGAGAACAATGATGATCTCAAAAGAAATAGCTATGAAAAGTAGAGGAGAAGGAGAGTATATCTATCTTCAAAGATCAGGAAACAATTCATTGAAGAGATGATAGCTGCACTAAAAATTAAGGATAAGCAGGATCTGAACAGGGAAGAAAACACAAAATACTGTAAATTCCATAATCAATGATGTACAGCAGGGAAATTATGAAAAAGTTGAGAATTGTCATGGTCATCAGTCCTAGTCACCAATATCTGGTTTTCTTCTCCATGTGCCACATGGAAAGGTTGCATTTCCTACCTCCTCCTATGGTAAGTTAAATCCACATAACTGATTTTGACTAGAGGATTGTGAGCTGAAGTGACATTTTTCACTTCTATGCCATAAAAGTTATTGCTGTGTGAGACCTATAAAGTCCTTTCCACTCTTTAATACGATATGGAGACCAGCAACATTTAAAATGGTGGCTACTCCATTAGACTGGGTCTTTGAATGACTACAATGAACAGAGAACATACCTCCTGACCTGAAATGACTACGTAACGTGTATGAGAAATAAGTCTTTATTATTTTAAGACACTGAGATTTTAGAGTAGTTTGTTACCATACTTGAAGGTATACCATAGAGACCCAGTGAGATGCCCCATTTGATAACACAAGTGGCATATTAAGTAGAGAAGTGATAAATAACTTTGGATTGGTAAACAAGTTAATTTGTGGAGAAGCATGAATTCTAGCTTAGTTTGGGCTTTATTTTATAGTCAATGTATAGCTGTTAAAAAGCTTTCAAACAGGGAAATGTTACGAATAGAGTTGTGTTTTAGGAAAATTAATCAAGCAGAATAGAGGATGCCTAGGAAGCGGAAAGACACTTAGAAGCAGGGAAACAAGTTATGCTATTGTGAGAAATCTGGGAGTCATGGGGTTTAAACTAGGATAGTGGCAGTGAGAACCAATTTGGCAGAATGAATGGAACAGCAATTTCCAGGTCCTGGCAACTGATGAGGCCCAAGGAACTTATAAATCATTCCAAGATTTTGAGCCTGAATGACTGTTAAGATGGTGCCACTGCCATTTAAATATTAAGCAGAGAAAGAGGAACAAATATGAGAGGAAAAAGTGCAAATTTAGGTCAAGCATGACACCCAGCTGGCAATGTCCAGCAGACAATTGGAAACAAACCTAATATAGATTTGAGAGTCATTTTGGCAGTGAATTCATGATATGAATGAGAGTGTCAAGGGAGAGAGGAAAAAGAAAACAGAGGCTAGACCTTTGTGGAACACCTACATTCAGACAACAAAAGGGGGAAGAAATGAAGATATTAAGAAAGGTGTATTTTTACAAAGTCAATATGAGGGAATTTCAAGGAAACTGAGGTAATTAACAGAACCAAATGTAGGATGGATTAAAAATGATGAATTTGTTTTAAATCTATTAGATTTGATGACTTACAAGAAAGCAGTTTCAAGTGATAACTTCAGTTACCAAGTGATAACTACATAGGAAGCCAATATTCAAGATATTCAAGACTGAGAAGTGAGTAGTGCAAAACAAATCGAGATTGTGGTTTCTTATACAGCAGAGAAATATTGAGCAGTTAAATGAATGACTTAATTTATTACATAAGAAAACAAGATATACTCAAAAAATATTGAGTGAAAAAAATTAAAAACTATACATATTATATGATTACACTATTAAACATACAAATAATGAAGGCAAATATTTGCTATTTATATAACAAATGTAAATACATCAAATTAAGGATAGCAGTTACCTCGGGGGAAGAAGAGAGGATAGGAAGATTTAATAGTATCCGTACACTGTTTCTTTAAAAAAAAAAAAAGAAGTAAAATAAAATAAAAAAGAGATGGAGAAATAAAATGTTGTCTGTTCTATAAAGATGTTAAGTGGTGAAAGAAAAGAAATAGGTAGTAGCTTGAGAGAAAAGAAAACATAATGGAAGTGTATATATTTGTCTTCTCAAGATGCCAGGAAACCAAAGAATTAATATTTGTAAGATGGAGTAACATATCTTTGTCACTGAACACAAACACTGGAAATAGGAAGAAGAAAGCAAGATATCGGAATCCAGAAGGGGAATGAATGATGTATAAAGGTTAGGTTTAGAAAGGAAGAGAAGAAAGCTTCCTAGTATAGCCTCATTTGCCCTTATTTTCCTTTAGAAATTTTATGCTCCAGCCAATATGGGCTTCTCACTGCTCCTCTAAGCCCACTTTTCTCATCTTTGTCTTCTCATGCTCATCTTTCAGTATTCTACTCTAAGGTCAACTATGTCAACTACTCCATTAATCCTCATTATCCTGTCACATTTTGCACTTTCATAACTTTGTATTTTTCTCTTGGTTCATGCCAGAATTAGTTATTACTGTTTTTTCCTAACTCTGTATATGTCTTACCTCCTTAAATGTGTCAGAGTTCTGATGTATAAGCATCAAATATCAAAAAGCACTTTACCTAACTTGAAGGAAAATGAATTTATTGAAGGATATCAGATGGTTCACAGGATCGATAGGAAATTTGAGAACACATCTCAAAAACTGTCCAGAGACCTAGGAAAGCCAACTGCAATCATGGCCAAGGTTAAAAGATGAAAGCAATCTGGCAAGTCCACAAGCGTCACCACTGCTGCTGGACTTTTAACCACAGTGCATATTCTCAAGTAATTTCTCAACCACTCTTTGATTTTTACATTACTTCCTCACTATACTAGTTGTGGGGCCCAGAGCCATGACTACACTCTTGAGCTCCAACAGCCTAGAGAGTGGGAGGAAACACAACCTCTTCAGTTCTAGTAATCAAAGGCAAAACACAGATTCTTACCAGGATTTAATGTAGTGGGGGATTTTCCCCCAAATAAAAGGGATGTTCAGAATTCAAAAAACAGAAGTTCTTCTTTTCACCTTCCTCATTCCGGATGAAGAATAAAAAGATTATGTGATAATGTCCTTCCTGCATGCTAAATCATGAACCAGACAGGAAGTACAATATTGTTGCAAGGAATTTCTGGATTCAAATCACAACTATCACACAAATCAGCAAATTAACAAGGTGATCTTTGGCAACTTACTTCACCTGTTTTACCTCCATTTATCCGTCTATAAAATGGAGATGATGCTGTTGATAGTGATAATGATGATGATGGTGGTGAATATGATTATGGTAATAGGATCTCCCTCAGGATTATTCTTAAAATTAAGTTTATATACATTACTTTTAATGGTGTTACTATATACTAAGGTATTTATAAGTATTGTAGACTATATAGGTATGTTAGCTATTATCATTAATATCATTTTTTTTTATTGTAGAGTTTTTTTCCCCCTGGTGGGATGAGTCTTCTCATGACAACACAGATTTGCCACTCGACTGCCTGGAGGATAATTAAGGATAGGCTCTCTTATCATGTAGTACCTCAAATTAAACTTGCCTAAACAAGGGATTACTCCAAAACTGTCCATATTAGCACACTGATCAAACCAAAATATCATTTATATTCTCTCGGGCATTAAATGGTACATTAAACTATTAAGTACTTACTGTACGTGCCAGACACTGTTCATGGCCTTTGCAATATAGCAACAAACAAAACTGGCAATGTCTTAGCTCTCACAGAGCTTCCATGTCTAGTACGCTTATAAATTAACAAATTATATGCTTAAACATCACAGACTGTGCTTCTAGTAAATATATGACTTAGATATAAAATAAAAATCAACATAGTTTTGAAACTGAGTACATTTCCTTAAGCTAAATTACTTTTAAGCTCTTTCCAATTCTAAGATTGCAATGATCCTACTAAGTCTGCTATTAGAGAGCAGTGATGTGGTTCCCCAATGATTATAAACAATCCAAGATATTTTAGTATTTCCAGGCTGCTTGGCACTCTGTTAACTGTTTTACATATATTTGTCTATTCTCATAATAACCCTACAAACTAAGTCCCATTATGAGCTGCCATTTTATGCATGAGGAAAGAGAAGCTAATGTCATCCAGGGAGTAAGTGGCAGGGCCTGAAGACAAACAAAAAGGTGCTCCCAAGTGCCATGGCATAAGAGCATCTCAGCAGGATTTAAAGAATGTCCACCAAACTCCATGTACTTTCCCATCACCATCTATGAATTTCATGGTTATCCAGATTTTAATTAGGTTTCCAATGCTCTGTGGCTCTTGGTTAGAACAAGCATCCCCTTGGCCCACATGTGATCCTCAACTGCATTTATGAGAGGCCCTCTGGTGTTTTATTAAGTTCATGTTCTTGATATACACCAGTTATTATCCCCACACGTACCACCATATCATTACCAGCCTCACCACCACATTGACTCTAAACGATGAATCCCCAAAAAGATGCTATAGTTATAAGTGATATTCACTTTCCCCTAAGAGACCATCTGGACCTATTTTATCGTGGCTTACATCTCTGTGTACCTCAGTCATCAATAAAAACCCAATCCTCCTAGATCATTCATCAGTAGCGAGACTCTCTTCTGTATGTCTCTAAATCTAACCCAGTCTTCCCACACACATATGCAACTCCACACTCTTTTAAGGTACCCCTGAAAGTCATGGCCTGTCAATAAATAGAATTTCCTATATTCTGAACACAAAATCCCAACATTCCATTTATCATCCTACTCTAACCTAAAGCCGGCTTTCCCATGAGAGTTTTGCCTCATCTGCATCTCTTTCAAGTGGTACTTCCCATGTACTATAAAAAACACAGAGCCTGAAAGTGAAGTGGGTATTCCCTTAGCTCTTGCTGCTTCCAGAAATTTTCTACTCCCTCTCTCTCAAAAAACCCAAACTCTGTTCAACTCAGGCCATCAAACAAAGTTTTGTCCCTTCCTCCTATTTAATCGATTTGTTTATATAAAGCCATGATTGGAATAGGTTCAAGAGAGAAATGTAAAAGATTAATTGAAAATAGTGAATATAGATAACTGTTTTTAGGAATTTTGCTGTAAGGGACAATAAATAAATGAGAAAGTACCTAGAAAGGGCTATGAAATTAAGATTTCCTTTGTTGATTCTTTGTTTTTGGTTTTCATTATGGTAAAAATAATAGCATGTTTGTATGATGGTAATAATTTTCTACAAAAAAGGAAACAGGAGATGTAAGGAAAACTTTCTAGAGCCATATCCTTGAGTAGTTAAAGAGAAGGGATCTAGATTTAATTGACAGAACTGGCCTTAATATCTGGCTCACTGTGTTTCTCTACTCTTATGATCAATCTTAGTTATTTTAACACCCATATAAATGATCCATTCAAAACTCTGGCCCACATGTCCTGTAGACAATTATCTTGTCATACCCTCTATCTCAGACACCAACCCTCATGGTTCCATCCTATACACTGCATTAAAATCATAACTATATGACCTCTAATGTCTCAACTTCAAGTATCCCCACTCCAAAATTTCTTTGAGCTCACTGAAACCCTAAATCCATATAACTTTCCTGTCCATAAAAGCCTTCAGGAATTCACTTCCCTGAGATTAGATTCCACCACTTCAATGGGTCCCATCATTATAATTACCTCTTTGCCTACAAAGCTCCTCCTCCCTCTGCTGTTTGCCTCTTGGCAAAACTTCAATTAAATCTATTACACATGGATTTTGCGAGAAGGAGAAGGAGAAGAAGAAGAAGAGAAAGAAAGAAAAAGAAGGAAAAGAAAAGAAAAGAAATTACAAACACAAAGCTACAGTAAATGGTTTTATATAATCACATGATCACAAATATCAAGTAGACCTCAGTAAGCTGGGCATTCTGATTTTTTCTAGTTAATTCATTTTCCCATTCTCTCAAACTGTTTCACACCTTTTCCCTTAACTCCCAACACCTCTTCCAGTCACTCACTCTTAGATGATGATTCTACCTCTAATGTTAATGAGCTTTAATTTTAATGAACTTTAAGAATCTACCAACTTTCCTTCAAATACTGCAATACATACTTGACTTGTCTCCTAACGAAATGAATAAAATGTCTTCATTTCTGACAAAATCTAACTTCCTAAGTCCAACTTCTCTAAACTGTGCCTAAGTCACATTCCCATTTACCTCCTTCTTTCCTATATCACATATATATCTCTACTGGAACATTTTCATTAGCATACAATGGTATTTTATCCCCCCTACCCCTGCCTCACCCCCTCTGTACGTGTGTGGGGGGGTATATAATCAAATACACACACACACACACACACACACACACATAGTTGTATATGTTTAATTAAATATTTAAGTGTTTATTAAATTCCAATTGATACCTCTTTTGTTAGGGTTAGTTAGGACCCTCTCTAGTATTGCCAAGGCAATAATTAATGAATTATTTTCATCTTTTATCACCTCTTTGTAGTACTCAGACAGGTGATCATATCTCCCTTTTTAAAATACTTTTTCATTTGAATTCATGGCATTACTATACTACAGTTTCATCTCTTTCTGGCTTGTAGTCAGTCTTTAAATGTTGACATATGTCAGGCTTAACCTGCTCCTTTTCTCTATTTACAATCACTCCCTAATTTTTTTCATCCAGCTCTTGTTATACCTCCAATCTCAATCTCTTTCCTGTAATTCATATTTTTTCATCAATTAACTACTCAATACTGCCACTGGATATCTTTGATTCTTAAATGTAATGTAACTAAAGCAGAACTCTTATTCTATTTCAATCTGTTCTTACCACTTTTCTCAGCTCTGTAAATGGCACCGTGGTTTGTCTGGTTGCATAAAACAAAAACCTATGTGTCATCCTCGAAAATTTGTTTTTCTGCTTTTCCTTTTCCAGTTCTCCTTTCAAAATATAATCTGAACTTCATCACATCTTACCATCTCCGCTGCTACCACTCTCTTCCAAATCTTTTATCTCCCTTCCAAACTACTACAATAGCCTCATAACTTACCTCATAGCTTCCACTCTTTCCCCACACAGGAGCCAAAAGAAAATTTAAAGTCTCCATCATATCATATTTTATTATTAATCTTTCTAAATTCTTCTCATTGCTTTCCAAAATACTCAGAATCCAATCAAAATTCCTAATGCTTGCCTTCATCATCCAGCTCTTATCTACTTTTCCAGGCTCATTTCCTATTATGTCCCTTCTTGCACACCACGATTTATCCACAGTGTCCTCCTTACACCTCCTGAATACATCAAGGCTTATTCCTTCCTCAATACCTTAATGCTTGCTGTTCTCTTTGTCTGGAATAAACCCTTGATCTTCCAATAGCTTGCTTCTTCATTTTATTCATGTCTGTGTTCAAAGATCATGAACTTAGAAAGGCTTTCCCTGACCAACCTATCTTTGATAACTCCCCTTTCATTTTTAAATCCTTTACACTAATCTATTTGTCTTAATTTATAACTATTAGAAATAAATTTGTTAACTTGGTTTATATTTTTGTCCCTGTCACTGGTAATAAGTTCCATCCAGGCAAGAACTCAGTGTTTAAAACATTTCTAGCACTTGATAGGCATTCAATAGATTATATTAAATTAGTGAATAAACGAATGGCTTCAGTCACTAAAAGATGTTTTTTTAATCTGGACATTTCAGATTCAAGGCTTTATTCCTTTTTGGAGTTAATTTTTACCTTAATAATATCTTCATTTGCTCATTTTATAAGGCTGACGTGAATGTGAATAAAAATACTTTGTACATAACTCCAATGACTTAGAAACTTAAAAGTCATGAACACTAAGGATCAAAGGACGCAAGTACAGAAACTGAAGCATCTAAATAGATGTTTTCACTTTAGTAAAGTCCTTGCAAAATACAAAATTAACCTGGCTATTCAGTCTTACAGAATACTATTTAGAGTGTCTGCTAAGGGTTAAATATAATTTCACTGAATTCAGCAAGAGAGAAGAAATGCGAACAGTCCTGATGTCACGTGGTCCACAGACTTTCAAGAATACCTACTATAGGGCTTAGTGGGTTAACCCTCTGCCTTTGGCTCAGGTTATGGTCCCAGGGTCCTGGGATCGAGCCCCGCATCGGGCTCTCTGCTCAGCGGGAAGCCTGATTCCCCCTCTCTCTCTCTGCCTGCCTCTCTGCCTGCTTGTGATCTCTCTCTCTCTCTCTGTGTCAAATAAATAAATAAAATCTTTAAAAAAAAAAGAATACCTACTGTATTGGGCTGGGCTTTCTGTGTTATATGTGGAATAGAGAAGAGATGAAATAAAGTTCTTTATGAGCAGAGTTCATAATTCAGTTGCTGCTACAAAACTCATGCACATGAATAATTCTTAGAAACATGTTCAAACCACATAAAAATGAGAACACACTTTAAAGAACTACCAAAGTATGTTAGGAGAGGGAAGGGATAAAACCAACAAATTTCTTTAAAAGAAGAGGCAATTTAATCATAAAGATAAACTACTATATTTTTAAGTTGTCAAATAAATGCAGCAGTGAGGTAAGTGGAAGCAGCAGAGATAGGTGTGATTTATTTTTCCAGAAGATAGCATGGTGAAGTCATGTGGAAACAAATAATCTGATCATTTAACTAACTTAAAGAGAACTCAGAAAGTATGCTGGTTAGATGGGGAAAAAGAAACTTGCCAAGGCCCTGACACAGGAAAGAGTTCAGATTTAAGCCAATTTTCACTCAATTTTCAAAATCAGCAAGAAGAATCCAAAGTCAGATGTAGTAAATCAAATCTGAATATCTATGGAGGTTCTCCATGGTTACAAGGATTCCCAGTGAATAGAGGTAGGCCTAGCCCGCATAATGGAAAACTAAGTAACTTAGACTCTACCACATTAATGGCAACTAGAAAAGCTGGACAAAATTATTTTTTTTAATTTGAAATGAAAACTGTGCTTGCGGGTCTAGAAATCTAACTCAATAGTACAAAATTGCAAGGCCAGAATCCCAGAGAGGCAGAGGCCTGGAGATGAGCCCAGCATTCAGAGATGATTTACCCCTGACGATAACTGCTGTTCCTGAAAAGGGCCACTGGAAGACTAAGAACACTTTTACTCCCTTGCACACTAAGATGTGTAAAGTATGCTATCCTAAACTCAACAATTTTAGTAATTATATACACCTATGTAACCACCATTCAGATTAAGACACAATATTTACTTACCCCTTAAATTTTCTCTCATTCCTTTTCTTCCCCATGTAACTGTTACTGGGTCTTATTCTTGACTCTAATGGAATCTTCACATAGGAAATCCAGTTAAAATGAGATCATTAGACTGGCCTCTAATCTGAACAGTGCCCTCATAAAAAGAAAATTTGAACATAGAGACAGACACAGAGGAGGAAGATGGTATGAAGGCACACAGCGACAAGATGGGCACCTTCCTGCAGTGAGGGATGCTCAAGCCATGGGAATGGAAGGATTGCTAATATCAGAAGCTAGATGCCTGAAAGGACTCTCCCCCAATCCTTCAAAGAAGCATGACCTATATAACACCTTGATTTTGGACTATGAACCACCAAAACTAAGAGAGAAATTTCTGTTGTTTTAATCCACCCAGGTTTCGGTACTTTGTTATCAAAGCTATAGGAAACTAATACAATATATAACAATAACTTGAAGGCATTCAGAAGCATCCAAAGCGGGGAAAACTTAGGGATTCCTATCCTGAAAGGAAAAGAGACACATCAGGTAAGGTCCACATTATTCTGGCTCTTCCCCTAAAAGCACTTTTCGATTTGATGACACAGTGTGAGGAACAAACCTTAAGCAGGAAACAGGATTCTTATAGCTAATTGGTGAAACACGTAAGAGCTGGAATTTTGGACTGAAAGAGTGGTGATATGTGGAGGGAAAATCCAGAGTAGCGGGAACTACACAGAAGGAAGCTGTAAAATATGCACACAAATACTCATCAAGCATTACCTCACTTTAAAGCAACACACACATCCCAGAAGTAAGCAATATCCAGTAACTGAAAGAGCTGAGCAAAAAGATTTCAACAGCTGCCCGATACGAGGGAGATAAAGTTTGGAATTCAAGTTTTGTCAATATACGGAGGCTTGCTAAACAATTCAAATTTTCATTAAATTCTCAAAAGAGGGAGAGTGAAATGAAGATGGCGGAGAAGTAGCAGCTGAGACGACATCAGATAGCAAGAGATCAGCTACATAGCTTATCAAACCATTGCCAACACCTACAAATCCAACGGGATATCGAAGAGAGGAAGCAATTCTGGAAACAGGAAATCGACCACTTTCTGGAAGGTAGGACCGGCAGAGAAGTGAATCGAAAGCGACGGGAGGATAGACCGCGGGGGAGGGGCCGGCTCCCGGCAAGCGGCGGAGCAACGGAGCACTAAATCGGGACTTTTAAAAGTCTGCTCCACGGAGGGACATCGCTCCAGAAGCTAAACCGGGGTGAAGCCCACGCGGGGTCAGTGTGGCCCCAGGTCCCGCAGGGTCATAGAAAGGATCGGGGGTGTCTGAGTGTCGCAGAGCTCGCAGGTATCGGAGCGGGAAGCCGGCTACAGAGACAGAGCCGAAGAGTGAGCTCTCAGCTCAGGGTTACCTTGAACTGGTCGCAGGCTGGGTGAGCTTGGAGCGCGGCCAGAGGCGAGGGAGACGTGAGTGGGCCGGGGCTTTTCTCTGAGGAGTGGGGCCCCAAATCTCAGCTCTTCCGGGCCGAAGACTAGGAGGCCACCATTTTCATTCCCGTCCTCCGGACTCTACGGAAAGCGCTCAGGGAACAATAGCTCCCGAAAGCGAAAGGGGCGAGCGGATTACTCTGCCCGGCCCCTGGTAAGGGCGGTGCGGCTCTGCCTTGGGCAAAGACACTTGTGAATCACTACAACAGGCCCCTCCCCCAGAAGATCAAAAGAAATCCAGCCAAGACCAAGTTCACTTAACAAGGAGAGCAGCGGAACTCCAGAGGAGGAGAAAGCAATGCGCGGAATTCATGGCTTTCTCCCCATGATTCTTTAGTCTTGCAGTTAATTCAATTTTTTCTTTAAAGGGCATTTTCCTAGGGTCTTTGCCAC